>PVKZ01004925.1:0-66217 GCA_004027375.1 Macroglossus sobrinus | reverse complement strand
TCCGTGGTGCTGACGTCGCACAGGTGCAGACGCCGCCCCCTCCCCCAGCCCCACGTCCGCCCCCCGCCCCCACACCTCCCCCCCGCCCCCGTGCCAGCCCGTGCGTGTCCATTGGCAGCATGGAGGAGTGCGAGGCGCTGTGCACGCGGCTGGCCATCATGGTGAACGGGCGCCTGCGCTGTCTGGGCAGCATCCAGCACCTGAAGAACCGGTGAGCCGAGGGCGCCACGGCGGGCGGGCCGGCCGGCGGCGGGGCTCCCCTGGGCGGCGGGGCTCAGCCATGGGCCTGTCCGGCAGGTTTGGAGACGGCTACATGATCACAGTGAGGACCAGGAGCAGCCAGCGCGTGAAGGACGTGGTGCGGTTCTTTAACCGGAACTTCCCCGAGGCGGTGCTGAAGGTGGGCGTGGCCCACGTGGGGGGCGGGAGCGGTGTAAAGGGGGGGGCACTGCCTGAGCGGCCTCTGACCTCCCACCTCCGTGCCCCCAGGAGCGGCACCACACGAAGGTGCAGTACCAGCTGAAATCGGAGCGCATCTCCCTGGCTCAGGTGTTCAGTAAGATGGAGCAAGTGGTGGGCGTGCTGGGCATCGAGGACTACTCGGTCAGCCAGACCACCCTGGACAACGTGAGTGCCCAGTGGGCGCTCCCGCCCCGATGCCCCGCCCACCCCGCCTCTGCCCACCCCAATACCCCGCCTACCCCTGCCTCCGGCCACCAGGTGTTCGTAAACTTCGCCAAGAAGCAGAGCGACAACTTGGAGCAGCAGGAGACGGAGCCGCCTTCGGCCCTGCAGTCCCCACTGGGCCGGCTGCTCAGCCTGTTCCGGCCACGGCCCACCCCCACCGAGCTGAGGGCGCTTGTGACCGACGAGCCCGAGGACCTGGACACGGAGGACGAGGGCCTCATCCGCTTCGAGGAGGAGCGGGTGAGCGGGGCCCGCGGGCTGGGCAGCCCGGCTGTTCGGGAGGCTCCGGGGATGGGGGCGTGGCTGCAGGGACCCCTGCCGAGGAGGACAGAGAGACCCGTCTGATGCTCAGGCCTAGAGTGGACGTGGGGACCGCAGGCACAGGCAGACGAGACACACCTGCTGCGGACCCTTCAGAATGGGGGAGCTCCGGGAGCCCCCCGATGGACAGAGGGGAGGTGGCGAGGGGGCAGGAGAGCCCCAAACACAGTGACCAGCAGGCTGGGCAGAGAGGCCACGCACCCCTCCAAAGCTCTGGGGCGGGTGCCCGCGGGAGGGGCCACGGTAGTCCTGCGGGGTACGGGGTGCCGGGGGGAGGGCCCCACCAGCGTGGCCTGCCTGCCGCCCGCCAGGCCCAGCTCTCCTTCAACACGGACACGCTCTGCTGACCGCCGGGAGCTGGCTCAAGGACACAGCCGCGGAGACGCCGTCAGGCAGCTGCCCGGGCCCTCCCTGCGCCCCGTGCCCACCCGCCAGGCCTCCCGCGGGAGGTCCAGGACCAAGGGCTTCAGGCCCCTCCAGCCCCTGCCCCTTCTCAGCCCTGCCCGTGGCCACCGGGCCACCCTCTCCTCATTGTGCCAAAGGCTGGCCCGGCCCTGGGCTGCACCCCCCTCACCCTGCTCTGCCTTAACCTGGGGGCCAGAGCCCCTCGCCTCTGCCCTGCCCAGCTCTGCCCGCCACCCCCTCCGGGCCATGGGGTGACTGACACAGGCTGCTAGGTACTCCCGACCCCCTCCTGGCTGGGCCCGGCTTTCCTGCCGTTGGGAAGGCGGCTGTCACAGGCCTGGGCTGAGGGCATGAGGGTGGTGTGGTTAGACCCCACCGGGCACTTATTTATTTTGCTGTAGGAGGAGCCGGCAGGTGGGCTGGGGAGGAGCGGGCTGGGGAGCAGGGACGGAGAAGCCAGCCCACTGGCCAGCGGGACCCAGAACGTCCCTTACCCCTTCGGCCGCCTCTGCGCCCCCACCCAGCTTGGCCCCTGCCGCCCACCCCTCCAGGAGCCGGACCTGTACATAATGCACAGATGTTTGTTTTAAATAAATGGACGAAAAGCTCACGTAGGCCTGTGTGTGGGGAGTGGGGTGTCGGGGTAAAGATGGGCCCCCGGCAGGCTCCTCTTCAGTGTCCTGGGGTGCCAGGCCCGGCGTTGGGGGAGAGGTGGGGCCAAGCTCTGCTCCCCACCCCACCCACCCTCACAGCCTGGGCCCCCTGTGCTCGGGGCACAGGGGTGCACTAGGGGGTCTCCATGTGTAAGGGCCAGGGGCCGTCCCTGTGCCACTGAAGTCAGCCCAGCCGGCCTGCACTCCCCGCAGCCCCCTCCAGGGCCCTGGTGCCCATGCAGCTGTGCTGGGCTGTCTCCATCTCCACTAGGCCGTGGGAGGGCTTCCAGGAGGTGGTGATCTCCAGGCTGAGCCCCAAGTCCAAGTGGGAGTGTGCGCAAAGGTTGGAGGTGGCACGGAGGCTCCTGGGGATTCCATGGTGACGGAGCCTGGTGAACCCAAGGAGCCTGGAGACGGGGTGGCCACAAGGACAGGACCTAGAGCCCAGCCCCACAAGCTTGGCCACGGCCGTGTCCCACCTTAGGCCGCTTAGAGGGGACTGAAAGAGTCAGCACGTCCCCCAGGTGGGGGCTGCAAAATGGCAATTCTCCACTTATCTCATTTTTTTTCTGCATTTATGAGCTGTTATTTTCTCTCACAGAAAGCTCCCTGCTCTTAGCAATAATCCTTATGGATTCGTGGGTGTGAAAAAAAAACCATCTCGTTCATTTCTGTATCTTTAAAACTTTTATATTGTGGTCAAATATACAAAATACTTATCGTTTCAACCATTGGCGAATATACAATTGTCACCTTTTTCATGTCCAGGGGCCCCAGATCTGGCCGGTGGCAGCCCCTTGACAGTGGCTTGTGTCCCTTTGCCTTGCCCCATTTTTGGGGGCGCTCTGTCACTTTCTGGTACAGTCCCCAGCCTGCTCTGCGCCACCGCCCCCATCTGGATGCAGCCGTTTCCCCAGGGAGCTCTGGGTGTGCTGGATGCCACGGTGGTCACCCCTTCTGGGCCCTCAGGGGGCAGAGCCAGGAAGTCCCTGTCCTCCGGTCTGCTGAGACCCCACACTGCCCCAGCGCCCCTCCCATGCCCCGTCCTCCACCCTGTGGGGAGCCCCAGCCGAGGGCGCTTCCTGGCCACCTCTGGCATGCGCTGCTTGTAGGAGCATCACCCCGACCTCTGCCTCCATCGGCACTGTGATCTCCCATGTGGCTCTCTGTCCCATCTCCGCTTTTTATGAGGGCCTAGTCACGACCACCTCCACACACGGTCACGTCCCGAGGTGCTGGGGGCTAGGATTTCAACGTGTGAACTTGGGGGACACAGGTCAGCTCATATCACCGCTAACACTGGGACCAGTGAGACGCACCGGGACGGAGCCACAGCCAGCAGAGCCGGGCGCACACGCCTCGCGTGTTTACAGGGACGCACGTGGGCGAATTCCCAGATGGGCGAACCATCCCGGTGTCTGCCACTGCGGCCCCCATAATGCATTTCCCCACCCCCCTGCCAAGAAGCGGACCGCCACGTGCCTGCCTGCCGCAGCCATGGACTTGCTGGGGTCCGCCTCTTGCACTGAGCGAGGCGAAACCCCCCAACCCCCTGGCCTGCCTTCTGCCGCTGCTTGCATTTCCCTTTCTCTGAACCACCTGTTCACTTGGCTCAGTTAGTTTTGTTTCTCTTGCACGTATGCAACGGTACTTTTATACACGCAGAAACACACACGGGCGTGTGGCGAGCGTGCAGGTGCTGAGGGGCCTCAGGCCCCTCTCCAGGGTGGTGGTTTGTGTGCATGGGAAACAGGAAACCAGCAGGGGCGAGCCCCCCTCCCCCAACACCACGTTACCAGAAGCCCCTGAAATCTGGGGTGTGGAATGGAGGCTGGTGGAGGGGAGGCCCCGGGCCTGAGGGGTGAGCCGGGCGCCCGACCCCCACAGGATGTCCAGGCTAGCCCTCAGGCTCGCGGGGTGGCCTGTAGCCGGGAAGGGGCCAAGGGACCGGGACCCCGGTGGGGGACAGTGGCCTTGCGCGAGGAGGCAAACGTGCCGGGCAGATCCCGCTCTTGGCCACTGGGTGGCACCAAGCCTCTGTGGGCCCTTCCCTCCGGGTGTCCCCTGGGGCTGCCCCCCCACCAGCAGAGGGGGGGCGATGTGGCCGCCACCACAGGGGCTGGTAGGGGCACACCCGTGGGGTCGCAGGTTCCCAGACCTTCCAGCGGAGGGTGGGGCCGGCGGATTCCGGGGGCCAGGGGCTCAGGGCTTCACATCCCCTGCTGGGACTCCATCCTACAGGTTAAGAGGGGAGTGAAACCAGCCCGAGCATGAGGGGGAGGGGCAGGGCTGTGGGGTCCACTGGGCAGCCAGCCTGTTGCCCCCACCCGGGCACCTCTGGAATGTGGGCCCCGCCCTGGGGAGGGGCACCCGCCTGGAGGAGCTGGCCCTTGGTGGAGGGGGGGCGTCCCTTCCGGGTGGGCTTAGCCCTCTTGTAATGCCCTGTTGCCCTGGTAGCAGACGGAACACTGAAGCTGGGCCAACTGTCCATGTCCCCTGGGGCCCGACAGACAACAACGGGGTGTTCGCCGTGGGGAGGGCGGTGGGGTTCACGGAGGGGGTGGTCGGCCGCAGAGCTGCCCCTCCCTGCTGGAGCCCCCCTCCCCCCTCCCAGTCCACTGGCCTCCGCCTCCGTCTCACCCGGCCACCCCTAGGGCACTGCGGTCCCCCCGTGCTTGAGTCCCCCTGTGCTAGGGTCCCCCGTGCTTGGCCAGCTGCGGCAGCCCGCCCTATCCGCGCAGTGCCCCCCCCCCACGGTCACACCCTCGCTCCAGCCACGTCTGGGCCCAGGTGACTCTGCAGGGCGGGCCCTGGGCTGGGAGGGCTCAGCCCAGGAGCCTTAAAGAGCTTCCAGTTCCCGCTCTGGCACCTCAGCTCCCGACGACCATGGCGGAGACTGCCAAGCTCCAGCTGTTTGTCAAGGTGCCGGGCAGGTGGGGGGCTGGGGGAGGCTCGGGGGATGGGGTGCTCTGCGGTCTCCATTCTCTGGGTGGGCTGAGGGGCGGGTCTCCGGTGCCGTGCCTGCTCCCCTGGCCCTGTGATGGGTGGGCTCAGGCAGCCCCACGGAAGCTGCGGGGGGAGAAGGGCCAGTGAGTCGGCCCTAAAGGGGGTGGGGGTGGCCTGTCCCAAACCCCCGGGCTCCTGGGTCCAGCCCAGCCCTCCCGGAGAGAAAGCCCCTCCATGAGGAGGGAGCAAGCAGGCGGCCAGTGGCGGGGACACAGGTGGAGGTCGGGGTCGATGCAGCTCGGTGTGGGGTGGGGGCTCTGGGCCAGGCAGCCGGTCACATCAGTGCCCAGGTCTGGGAGGCTGTGGTCCCCTCCCTGCCCTGGGGGCTTGGGGCAGCTAGTGTGCCGCCGGCCTGGTGCCCGGCGGCGGTGTGAATCACTCAGAAAGCATCTCTCTCGGCCCACCCCGCCCTCGAGACCAGCCTACGGGGCCTGGGGCCAGGGCCCAGGGTCTGAGACAAGGGTCAAGGGGCCAGGCCCCAGAGTTGGGGGAGCCCACCCCTGTGCCCTCGCCCGGCCTCCCAGCTTCCCGCAGCTCTGCGCCCCTCCCAGGGACCCAGTCGAGGGCCCTCACGGGCCACTTGCCGAGCCGGGGCCCTGGCGCTGCTCCCGCCTCCTGGCACTGGGCAGCCGGGACCCGGGTCTGCTCGCTGCCCTGACACCCCACAACCCCACAACCGCACCCCAGGCCAGCGAGGACTGCGAGAGCGTGGGACACTGCCCGTCCTGCCAGAGGCTCTTCATGATCCTGCTGCTCAAGGGCGTGCCCTTCACGCTCACCACGGTGGACACGCGCAGGTGAGCCCCCGCCCCCGCGGGGGGGGGACCCCTCGCCCTCGGAGCCGCTGTCCCCTTGGGCCGGCTGCTTCCCCTCCCTCGTGCCCACAGGTCCCCGGATGTGCTGAAGGACTTCGCCCCTGGCTCGCAGCTGCCCATCCTGCTGTACGACGGCGACGCCAAGACAGACACGCTGCAGATAGAGGACTTCCTGGAGGAGGCACTGGGGCCCCCCGAGTGAGGGCCCGGGGGCTGGGGGACCGCGGGACCGCGGGAGGGGCTCCCAGGGAGGACCCGCCAGGACGGAGGCCGGGAGCGGCCCTGCGGGCCGCCCCGCGCGTCTGACCCGGGGCCTCCCCGCCCCGCCCCGCCCCGCCCCGCCCCGCCCCGCAGATTCCCCAGCCTGGCGCCCCGCTACAAGGAGTCCAGCATGGCGGGCAGTGACGTCTTCCACAAGTTCTCCGCGTTCATCAAGAACCCGGCGCCGGAGCAGGACGATGGTGAGGAGCGGGGGTGGGGAGCCTTCGCGACAGCGGGGGGTGTTGCGTCCCAGGCCGAGACCTTACTGAACCCCGCCCCCACCATCTCCGGCCCCGGTCCCCAGCCTTGTACCAGCAGCTGCTCCGCGCGCTCGCCAGGCTGGACAGCTACCTGCGCGCGCCCCTGGAGTACGAGCTGGCGCGGGATCCGCAGCTGCGCGAGTCGCGCCGCCGCTTCCTGGATGGTGACCAGCTCACGCTGGCCGACTGCGGCCTGCTGCCCAAGCTGCACATCGTGGACGTGAGCGCGGGCCGGGCGCGGGCGGGCGCGGGCGGGCGGAGCGCGTCCCCGAGGAGGCCCTGACCGCGCGCGCGCGCGCGCGCCCCTCGCCCGCAGACGGTGTGCGCGCACTTCCGCCAGGCGCCCATCCCCGCAGAGCTGCGCGGCGTCCGCCGCTACCTGGACAGCGCGCTGCAGGAGAAGGAGTTCAAGTACACGTGTCCGCACAGCGCCGAGATCCTGGCGGCCTACCGGCCCGCCGTGCGCCCCCGCTAGCGCCCCGCCTCCGCTGCCACCCGCGCCATCTGCAGCCCCATAAAGCCATCTGCTCCTGTGAGCGTGTCTGCGGGACCGGGGACCCCGCGATTTTCGCCACGTTCAACCCCCCACCGTGGGATGCTCGATTCCGGATGACAGCCCAGAATGACAGCAGAGCCGGGTGGGCGGGGCGCGGCCCAGCCCTGACTTGACAGGGATGGTGGGACTGGATTGGGCACCCAAACCAGTCAGGCCAGGGCGGGGCAGCAGGATGGCCGAGGAGGGTGGGGAGCAGGGCACAGCCTGGGCACCTTGGGGCTCCAGGCCAGTGGGTGGGGATGGCCCACATTCCTCAGCCTCACCCCAGGTGGCAGGTCACCACCTCCCCCCCATCGCCCACAGGACCCACTGGAGGCCGTGCCCTGCTGGGTGAGCTCTGGAGGAGTGGGGGGTGGGCTCCCAGGCCCCAGGGCCCTGGGAGCCCTGGGCCGCCGAGTCCGGCCCTCTTGCCTCTTGCACCAGGGGGCAAGCACCTGACGCACCCAGACGGCAGGCGGAGGGAGAACCCCGGACCCCGGACCCCGGTCCCCAGCCAGTCCCCCGGAGCAGGAGCCTGGCCACCACCTCCACCTGAGGAAGCTGTTTATTTGACGGGAAGGGGCTCGAGAAGCACGTTTGCCCCACTGGGTGGCGGGATGGGCGGGCGGACGTTGTGGGTTTTGGGGGGCCGCCCCTCCCCTCACGGGAAGACTCCCAGCAGGATCACGCTTGTTGCTGCACGTTCAGAGGTCATCAAAGTCGACACCACTGGCTGGCTTCTTACTGGGGGAAGAGAGGGGGTGACATTACGGAAGTGTGGAGGCCCAGGGCGCGGGCCCCTGGGTGCGGGAGGGAGGGGCAGTGGGTGGGCACCTCTTGAAGCCGGGGTTGATGAGGGACTCTCCAGGACACCGCCTTCTGGCCCCGGGCCCAGGGCCGCCTCTCTGGGGATCTGGGTCTGGGTACACGAGATGGGGGGCACCTGAGTTCAGTAGGATCCCAGGGCTGCAACCCCCTCTCAACAGAGATGGAGCCTCTCTCTGGAGCTTGAGGCTTGTTCTGGGAAAACTGAGTCACAGAGGAACAAGCACAGTCCCAGCCCACATCACGGGTGACAGGCCGTACCCGGTGAGAACTGCTGAGGCCCCAGCGGCCAGACGCTGTTCCTGGAGCTGCCGGCTCTCTCCTCCGCAGCTGGGGAAAGCAGGCAGGGATAGAGACGCGGGCAGACCTGCGCCAGTGAGGCTGTGAGGCGCCCCCAGCCCCTCCCCCGACCCCACCTGCCCCATCCCACCTGCCAGCCGCTGCTCCAAGCTGCGCACGCGCTCTGCCAGGCCCAGGGTCAGTGCCTGCAGCCTGGAGGCTGCCTCCGGGCCTGGCACCTTGCAGAGGGCAAAGCCTAGTGCCGAGGGCCCCCCGGAAAGGCTTAGGGATGCTCCATCCTCCTGCAGCGTGAAAGTCACAGCTTGCTGCTGGCAGGCCGACCTGGGAAACGGACCGGACCCGCGCTGAGTGCCACGGCCAGACCCGCCCACTCCCCGCCCGTCCTTCCTCCTGGCTCAGACCTCACCTGAACCAGGGGGTGATGTCCTCAGCTGCACTCAGGCCAAAACGGGCTGTCTACAGGGCACAGGGGCTGGTCACCATCTGTCTGAGACACTAGAGCCACTAGCAACAACCCAAACCTGCCCCACCCGGAGCCACTAAGTAACCCAAGGCAATGTTAGGACTACAGCTACAGAGCCAGGGGCAGGGTGCCCAGACCCTCCTGGGGAATCCCGGAACGGTCCCTGCGGCCCCAAGGGTGGTCCACACTGCAGGTACTGGGTGCGTGCTGGGGACTGCCAGGCCCGCCCAGGAGCCCTGTTACGCACGAGGGCCGCCAGGCTGTCCGGCGTGAAGCAGGTGCTCCAAAGATCCACGGCGTCCGTCACACTGTGGGGGAGGGGCTGTCAGGCGGGACCGCCCGCGAAGCGAGCTGCCTGCGCCCCCATCGTCCTGCGGACCCCACCACTCACTAGAGGTTGAAGATGCCTTGGCCTTTGGCCCCAATGCCTTCCTCGTCGCAGTAGCACACAAAGCGCGGGGGTCCGGGGCCCGGCGGCAGCGTGCAGAGCGGTGGCGAGAGCCGCGGCGGTTGTACTGGAACCATAGCACCTGCGCGGAGAACGCGGCCGGGACGCCGGCCGCAGCTGCGGGCCCAGGGCGCCTGCGCGGTGGGCGGGGCCGGGGCGGGGCCGGCCCGGTGGGCGGGGAAGGGCGGGGCCTGAGTGGGGCCGGGGCGGGGCACGGCCGAGTGGGGCGGGGCGGGCGGGGCTTAGGGCGCCGGTGTGGACTCTGCGTCGCTCGGGACTGGGCTATTGGGACAGTGTCTAGGCCCGGGGCAGGGCCTCGAGGGCGAGGTGAAGTCGCGCGATGGACCTTACGCTGGTGTGGGCGGAGCTTAGTGCTCGGGGCGTGGCTCCTGCGCGGTTTGTCCAGCGCTCGGCCCCCGCGCAGCGGCTGGCCGGACAGCGCGGTCAGTGCTCCGGCCCTGGCGCCATCAGAGAGCCCTCCTCATCCTCCCGGAGCCCCCTGCACGCCCTCCATCCTCTCTGAGCCCCGGGTTCACTCCTTCACGCGCATCTTCCTGCCCCGAGTTCACCCCTTGCTGCTTGGGCCCTCGCTGGTCCCAGGAGGCCTCCCTCTGGCCTCCGCACCTTCTGAGATGTTTCTCGCATCGTCTTTAGATACAAGCTCAAAACTTCCGAACTCGGAACTGTAACAAGTCAAAATACAAAAGTGAATAAAGTATGGTAACCAGCGTGAAAAGCCACCCTCGCCTCTTCCTCTCTGGGCCCGAAAGGCACCTCGGCCTTGAGGGCACCTCCATCCACAGGCGAGGCCTCTGGCCCCCTTGTGTGATCGGAGCTTGTGAGATCTAATGGGATGGGCACATAATAAACAAAACACGCGACTGCCAAGTACCGCCACGTGAGCTGGAGGAAGAGAGGATGGAGCACCCCGGATAGGGGACCCGGGCCAGAGGCGGCAGCCGCTGGTGAAGCCCCCACAGCGGGCACAGAGCAGTGCTGCTCAAGGCTTTGCAACTTGCTTCTAGCCGACAGAATGTGGCAGAAGTGATGGGCTGTCACCTTTGTCCTTGAATTGCTCACCATGACATGAGGCAGCCCTGTCGGAGACACCCACGTGGCAAAAGACAAGGCCTGCTGACAAGTGGGGCACAGCCCCTCCCAGCTGAGCCTCGGCCAGTGGCCTGACTGCAGCCTCGTGAGAGATCTTGACCCCAGGGGCCCCCTGAGCACCTGCCCCAGACTCCTGAGCCCAGAAACTGGAAGATAATACGTGTTTGTTGTTTTAAGCCATCAAGTTTTGGGGGTGATCTGTGACTCAGCCATAAACTTACCATAAGGGCAGGACTTTCTGTCTGTTTTATTTGCTACTGTGTCCTCAGCACTTACACAGTGCCCGGCACATAGAGATGTGTGATGGATATTGTGAATAAATAAATGCAGTGTGAGGGTTCAGCAGAGCTGCGGTGGGGAGAGGCACGCCTGATTTATTATGTGTATAAAATCCCACACTGAGTGCCATGAGGAGAGGGGACTGACTCCTGCGGGGGTAAGTGTATGTTTTAAGCCTCCGAGTTTGTAATACTTTGTTCCAGCAGCCGTGGGAAACGGATACAAGACGCGAAACAACAAACGTTCCAACCGCGATAACAAAACTGCACAATCTAAATTTTAAAAGAGTGCACAAGCATCTAGAAGTTGTAGCAAAGCCAGTCTTCAGCACCTCAGCTCCCCGTAAGGAGCAGTCTTATCTGATGGGGGCCGTGGGTGCAGGCTTCTCCCAGTGCGAGGTGGGTGGGGCCTGCAACGCAGAGTGGTTTGGGTCTAAGAAGGCCTGGGGGCGGCCTGAGCCCTCTGTGCGGGCAAGGGCCAGCCTCTGGCCCCAGGGCATGGAGCACTGCAGCTGAGCAGCGGGGAGGAGCAAAGGGCACAGAGAGGTGCAGCTAGAGAGATCGGAGGGTGGCCAGGGACCCCGGAGGTCTGAGGAAAGACCACGCAGAGTGGCAACTGAGCAAACGCTGTCGGGGCGGAGCAAGCCAGCCGAGCAGAGGACTGGGAGAAGAGCGTTCCAGGCCTGAGCAAAGGCCCTGAGGCAGGCCTGGGGTTGGCATGTTTAAAAGACGCAAGGAGGTCACCAGGGTTAGGGAAGGAGGGGTAGGCAGTGGGGTCAGAGGAGGGCCGATCAAGAAAGGCCTTGTCAGCCACCGAAGGACTTTGCCCTTCACTAGCAATGAGAAGGGACCATGGAGGGGCGGGGCGGGGCGTGAGGCTGCGGGCAGAGTGAGCCCACAGATCTTGTGTCCTGTGGCGTCTGGGTGGGGAACTGGCAGAAGGCTGCGTCTGTGAGGCCTGAGCACAGTGATAGGACAGGACCAGCCCTGGGCTGATCTGCAGGTGGCAAAGGGATAGCCCCTCTTGGGCCCAGAGGGGCCCTGTGGGGCTGCCCCACCCATAAGGGAGCCTCCCTCCAAAGTGTCCATGAGGCCATGGGGGGGGCGCCCTGCATCACTCCGCTCTGGATCCTCCCCAGGGGACCAGAGAGGGAACAGTTAGCAGGTGAAGGCAGAGGGATCAGAGCCCCGTGGGGGCCAAGAGCCTGGTGGCGAGCTGTCCCATGCCAGTCTTCAGGAGCACAAGCCTCCCCACCTTGCAGCCTTAAATCCCTGCGGCTACCACTTGGCTACTTCCCCCTCTTCTGCTCTAGCTCCATGTGAAAAAACAGATGACAATCAATAGGTCAATCCATGGATCAATCAATTGGTTTATCACCTGGGCTCAGACAGCATCTCTCAGCAGACGCCTCACTGAGGTGAGCAGAGGCACCTGGTCCAGTCATCAGAAGAAGAGTGGGGCGGGTGAGCGCGCAGGTCACAGGTGTGGGAGGGGCCAGCTGTCTGGGTTTCCCCCAGGACTTCAAGTCCAGACTGATGTCCGAGAAAGAAATGGGCCATGAGCTATCAGCCAGATGGAACAACGATCCACATTTGAATATATGTGCATCCGGTATTATTTTTTTTCTGAACAATTTACATTACAGATTGTGGTCCCCAACCCCCCCAAAAAATAACAGTTATTTTAGCAGCAGAAATAGGTTTATTTAGGAACAACAAAGAATTGCAACTGGAGAAACACAAGACACCGCAAAAGCACAGGCAAATTCGGAGCACAAAGCAGGGGAACCTGCTTTTGTAGAGGAAAGGGGGCGTTGGCGGTGTCATGGCTTCTCATTGGCTGATTTGTGGCCGTCTCTCATTGGCGGGTTTGTGGCCGTCTCTCATTGGCTGGGCTGTTCCCGGCAGGAGGAAATCTGCCTTCCTCCCCCCCGGGGTAGTCACCCGGAAAACCTGCCTTTGGGGAGGCGGCTGTCACTTCCTGTTGGGGAAATTGGCAACGAGTGGTAGGCCTGGAGAACCCCACAGGCCTGCCTTCCTCACTCCAAATTTTAGTCGAAGATTCCTTTGTTAATTTTCACAGGCTGTTATGTCATTTTACCCCCAAATGCTTCAGGATGTGTCTTTAAAGCGGCTCTGTCCTACGCAAACAGCATGGCGGGAGGGTCCTGTACCCCGCCCCCTGCCCCACGCTGGGCCGGGAGGGCCTGGCTCAGAGTTCCAACAGCGGGCACCCGACCCGAGCTGTCCCTTTCTGGACAAGTCCCAGGCCTTAGGGGCAGCGCCCGCCCCGTCCATTATTCTCCCGACAAGAATCACAGGCCCGCTGGCTGCTGGAGATTGTTTATTGGGGGGAGAGGGTGGGGGTGGGGGTGGAGAGGAGCCGGGAGCGGGGAGGGCTGGCAGCAGGCAGCACTGTACCCGAGCGGCACGCCGGGGCTGGACCCCTCACTGCAACAGGGCGGCAGGTGTAGGGTGACACCCTGTCCCCCAGCCCTGGGCTCCCACGCTGCCCCGCCTGAGTTCTATGGCACTATTTCTACCCCCACCTCCAAGACGGGGGACCCCCAACCCACCATGGGTCTGCAGGGCCCTGGGAATCGTGCCATCTGGGGAGGGGTGCCCAGACCTGTCCAGACTCACCTAGGAGAAGGCACCAGCACACTGGTCTGTGGGAAAGAGGGGGACCTGAGGAGCCGTCCAGCACCCCCTGCCCCTGGGGGGCAGCCCCCACCTCCCCTGTGACCCCCCGCAAGGGGGCACCGGACTGCAAGCCGTCCCTCCCCGCTGGCCCAGACACACCGGGCCGCCTGGTACTTCTCCCTGCATCTGGGGTCAGCATGGTGGGGACAGCGCTCACCCGACTTGGCCAGCATGGAGCCCTGGCTGGGGTTCAGGCCCACTTGGGGTGTCAGCTGCCTCATCTTCTCGGCTCCTTCAGGAAACACCTCTGGGGCACGGGCTGGGGGCGGGGGGCCAGTGAGCAGAGGAAGCAGAGCTGGGGGGGAGGGGAGGTAGGGGGAGGAGCGGGGAGGGGGTTCCAGCAAGCAGGGATGGGGTGGGGAGGGGTCCCTGGCTCCTGCCATGGAGTCAGAACTTGCTGGAATGTGCAGTGAGCAGCACTCCAGCCAGGCCTGGGCACGGGTGAGGGGGGGTGCCCACCCACCGCCACCCACCGCCACCCACCGCCACCCACCGCCACCCACCTAAGAGCTGCAGCCAGACGTTCCTGACGCCCGCCTTCTGCGTCTCCATGTACAGCACGGCGAAGTGTGCATAATCCGTGGACACCACCCGGATGTCGGTCTGGGCCATGGCTGTGGGCGCGAGACACTGACCCCAGGGTCCCCCACCCAGGACACCCGGCAGCCAGCACAGCCCCCCGGGGCCCCACCCCGCAGCCTCCCACCCGGCCAGCCCTGCTCCAGGCTCCAGCCGCCTCCTTGCCTCACCAGCATTGCTGAACTGTCCGTCCACAGCACCCCTGCTGAAGGTGGTGCCCATCTTCTGACATCCGCCATCGGGCCTGGAGGAGCAGCCACAGCACCCTGAGCAGCCCCAGCCCCGCCCGGCCCTCCGAGGACACTGCCCAACCACGATGCCCATGGCCACCATGCACGCAGCGGCTAGGGTGCGCTTACAGTGCCTCGTGCTCACCTTGCAGGTGAGGGAACACGCTGGGGAGGGGCAGGGCACAGCCAGGACACGTGGGGTCTCTCCTCCAGAGTCACACACAGACCCAGGGACAAGGTCCTCTGTCCCTGGGCCACGGCCAGAGTCCCCACCACGGGTTGGGCCCCTCGGAGGCAAACGGCTGCCCCTGCCTCAGCCCCTGCAGTGCGGTGGCACCGACGGGAGCCTGGGGGTGACTCCGATGTGTCAGCCACCCCTCTGCTGGCTCCCACCCGGCCTCACTCTGGCCGGGTCTCAGGCCCGGTCCAAGGAAGGGTTGGTTCGTGGCGTCACTTACGTGGAGTACCCATACTTGAGGGACAGGTCGCCATTGGCCAAGGAGGACACCCAGACGACGGTCATCTTCATGCTGTCCTTGGTGTCCAGGAAGCCCGGGTCATCTGATGCCACCACGACCACGTACCAGGTGCCCTGGAACTGCAGGAGGGTGCAGGGAGAGCTGACCCAGTCTGGCGGACAGCTGGGACGTGTCCTGATTTGGGGCCCTGGGGAGTGGCAGTGGGCCCCACCACCGCCAGAGGCTGGGCTGAGGGGCTGGTCTTCTGTCCTCCCCTGCCCACCCGCCCCCAGGTGGGCCAGGTGGATGGGGGCATTCCCTCGTCCCCAGGCTTGAGCCGAGCCTGAATCAGAGAAGTAGTGGTCAGCACCGGGCTGTCCCTGGCCCTCCAGCCATTCTGGGCAGCTGGGTCCCTGGGACCTGGATGGACAGAGCACGAGGGGACACCTGGGCACACCTGGCTGGCATCGAAGCTGGCCTGGATGGGGACCTCGGCCTGGCCTGGGGACGCCCGGAGCAGGGCGAGGATGCAGCTGACCAGCAGTGTCTGCAGCATCGTGGAGGACGGGCCTGGTGGTGGCCGGGGCTGGGGAGCAGGGCCTTTATGCCCCTCCAGATGCCCCGGGGCAGCTGGCCTGCCCACCTGGACGGACCTGCCGAGATAGGCTCCGGATCGGGTTTCGCCCTGCAGCACCCGGGCCCCTCTCCGCTTCCTCCTGGGGCGGTGGCCGGATGCCCTGCAGCAGCGGGAGGCGTAGTCCTGGCAGGCCCTCTGCGACGCTGGCCCCCAGCCCGCCTCCTCCGGGAAGCCCTCCCAGAAGCTCATCTGCACATCTCAGTCTCGTGATGCTTGGTGCCTCTGCAGGCCCTGGCTGAGGTCTGCCCGGGCGGGGACCGGGTGGGCAGGCGCGCTGCTCATTTCGAGCAAGGAGGGCCCAGCCAGGAATCTGGGGACAGCAGGAGTCGAGGGGCAGGGCCGCGAAGGGGTCCGCACCCCAGCAGGGGCTCAGCTTTGTGCAGGGGCCTGGGGGAAAGGCAGGGCTCTGTGCTCTCAAGGCCGGGGCCAGGGCCCAGGGCCCAGGGGACGGGAGCGCTCAGGGAGCCAGAGGGGATGGGACCAGCTGTCTCCCGCCAACTCGGGTCGGTCCTTGCCAGTCTTAGGGGTGGGGCACGGACACTCCAGCCACCATCTTTGTCCCTGGAGACCTTCCCCACTCCCCAACCTCAGGTGCTAATCCTGCACCTTCAAACCCATCAGAGCGCACGCCCCCTTGGGCCTGGCACCTCTCCTGGCCGGGGTGAGGGGCTACAGCTGCAGGCCCACCCCTCCAAATGTCACGCAGAACAGGGTCCCAAGCAAGTGGGGGTAGTCAGGTCCCCAGGGAACCAGCCGAAGCCAGGCCCAGCGCAATGACAGAGGACCACAGGAGACAGACAGACGGACAGGAGCCAGGCTGCTGACTTGCTTGTGGAGTTTATTCTGAGACAGGATCGAGCTGAGGGGACAGAGGCGGAGGCCGGGGGAGCCAGGGCGGGGGTCTCGGGGTCTCGGAGGAAGGAGAACAGATCAGGGCAGGGCGGCCAGGTCCTGAGATTCTGGGGTCACCTGGCCAAGAGAGCAGGCAACACCCTTCCCTGTCGCAGGGTCTTCAAGCCCCTTGGGACCCCGCCTGTGGGGACGTGAACCCAACAGGGCCTATCCCCTGGTGTCGCTGGGCAAGGAGCCCCTGCCCCTCTGGCCCCCATCGGTTCCTGCCCCAGCCTCCAGCCCCTCCTGCCCTCAGCAGCCTGGCTGCACCCCAGTGGAGCCCCGCCCCCTGGCGCCAGGCCCTGTCTGCCTGGGACCAGCCTTGCATGGGGGGTGGGGCTGTGCTGAGTGGGACAGCTGGGGGACGCCAGGCCACCGCCGGCCACCGCACTCACCTATTCCTGCTCCTCTATGCATTTTCCTGCCAGGAGGAAAGCAGGGAGGTCAGCCCCCCGGGCCAGGGCTGCTCCCCGCACTGGGCTGTGTGTCTGGTTGGACCCCCCCCCCCACGGGGACTCATCCCACCCCTCCCTGGCCCCTGCTCCTGCAGACAGAGGGGTCCCGTGCCCCGTGTCACGTGCCCAGTGTCACATCAGCATAGATGCCCTGCCCGCCACCGAAGCCTCGGGGAGCCCGCACCCCAGTGCGCTGGTGCCCCGCATTCCCTGTGCTCCCATGGGACCCCCGCCCGGCAGGTTCTGTTTCTCAGGCTTGCCCCCCACCACCAGGTTGGGGACCCCTGTATCCTGGGGGCTGACCCGAGGCCTGGCACACACGTGGGGTGCTTGGTGAACCCAGCGGGGGATTCAAGCCAAGGTCACACCGCCAGGTCAGACCCCCCATCTCCGCGCTGGTGGCCACGTGCTGGTTGGTCAGTGGGCGGGCTGGCCAGAGGGGGGCCGCCCGGCCCCTCACGTCAGGAGACCGTCTGTCTGCCTCTAATCTGACCTTAATCCCTTCCGCCCGACAGCAGCAGCCCCAAACCCCGTACCGTTTCTGGGCAGGAACACAATGGCGTCCTCTGTGAAGCCCTGGGCCTTGGCGAAGGCCGTGAATTTCTCCTTCACTTCGGCCCGGGGGCTCTGGGTGCGGCCTGGGGCGGGAAGGAGAGCCGGGAGGTGCCTGCTCTGCTCCCCCACCCACCCAGGCCTCCCCCCGGGCTGCGCCCCGGCGGGGCGGGCACGTACCGTAGAGGCTGGCCATGCGGCCGTCCTGGCCACCGCCCTTGGTGCCCGCGGTGCAGAGCAGCGCGTACTGGTCATAGTCCGTGTCCACCACCCACACGTCGTGCTTGCTGCCCCAGTCTGGGAACACCAGGGGACGCCAGTCGGGGACCCTGCCCCACACCTCGGCCTGCTGCCTCTTGTGGGGGGAGGGTGCCCTCCGGGGCTGTGGGAGGGGGCCGCATGCTCCCCGCCAAGGCCTTGCTCCCTTCCTGGCCCCTCCCGCACCGGGCAGGGGGCCAGCCCTCTGCTTCCTGCCCGCACAGCCTCCTGTGCCCTTGTGGGGCCCAGCGTTCCCACAGCAGACGCGCAGGTGGGCCAGCTAGCACGCGGGCTCCGACATCGGGGGCTCGTGGTGCAGCCACCCACCCCTCGGCCACCCTGGAGGAGGAGCGCCTGCCCGGTGGGGAGGCCGTGCTTGGGTGGGGATGCGGGGGCCGTGTGTGTGTGTGTGTGTGTGTGTGTGTGTGTGTGTGTGTGTGTGTGTGTGTAGAGGGCGCCGGCCACCCTCGCCCTGCCGGCCAGCAGGGAGGGGCAGCAGAGACCGGAAATTCCATCGGGGGCGGGAGACCTGGCAGGCCCTGGATGCAGCTCCAGAGGGTCCCCCACCCCCATACCTCAGCATGGCACAGTGCCAGGCCAGGCCCGGGACCGCAGACCCCGCTGGGGTGGCTCTCACCCGGCTCTGAACCTCTGGGGCAGGGCGGTCGCCCAGAGTGCCCCCGCCCCCCCAGCCAGCAAGTGTCTCCTGGTGCTAGACTCAGGGGTCCAGGGAGGGCCCCCCCACTCACGGGGACTGATGTAGCTGTAGCTGCCTGGGGGGCCCGCTGGCCGCAGCAACAGGGTCCGCGTCTCACACTGGTCCTTCCTGTGGGCAAGCGACCCTCGGGTCAGGATCAGGCCGAGGGTGTCCCTGGACCTGGGCCCCAGAAGCCCGCCCCAGCATCGCACCTGAGGAAGGTGTTGGTGAGGTTGAGGCCGCCGTCCGCGCTCGGGGCCACCACCGACTTGCACATGTACAGAGCCGCCTTCTTGTCCCGGAACCAGCTCGCGTTGGAGGCGAGGCCCAAGGTGAACCAGCGCCCCAGGAACTGCGGCGAACGGACCCCCCGAGTTGGCCAGGACCCTCTGGGGCCCGCGGGGGTCCTGTCTCCAGCCGGACCCCGCCCCGCCTCTCCGCTCCCTCCCGCAGGCCCCGCCCCCTCCGCCCTGCGCCCGCCGGCCCGTCCGCGGCGCGGACGCCAGAGGGCGCCCCATCCCCGTTTTGGGGGCTTGGGGCGGGCTCCACGGCCCTCGGTCGGCCGCGGGGCGTCTGTGACGTTCGGGGGGAGGGGTGCGCCGCCGTGTCCCCGCGCAGCCCCCGAGCGTGAGCGCGCCGGCGGCTGTGTGCGCGCAGAGCGCGGACCCGCGCGCCCTCGGGCTCCTGGGGCCATCCCGTGCGCCATCCCCGTGCGCCATCCCCGCGCGTCCTCGTCTGCGCGCCCGCGCACCGAGGTGCGTCCCGGGACCCGGGGTGCAGCCCGTGTGCGTTTCCTCCGCGTGTCATGAGCTCAGGGCCGTGACTTTGTTCGGATGGCAGGGGCAGGCAGGTGGCCCGCGTGTCTGCAGGTGCCACCTTGCAGGCGCAGGTGCTTCCGTGCCGGTGGCGGACACAGGGCTCTGCTCTCAGTTGGCCGAGAGCCTCCGCCCCACCCGGGGCCTTTGGAGGTCAGCTTGCTGCTCTGCTCAGCTCCCCTCTTCCAGCCCAGAGAGCGCCCCCTTCCCACCCTGGGCACTGGGCGGGGCAGCCCCTCACCTTGTCCTGCTGGAAGTGGGGCTGCACGGAGACCTGGGCCTCGGCCCGGGTCTGCAGGCCCCCCAGGGCCCCCAGCAGGACCAGCGCCGTCCACAGGGTGTGCAGAGCAGCCATTCTCCCGGAGCGGGCGTGGGCGCCTGGTGCCAGCGGAGCAGGCAGCGTGAGGCGGTCCGCGGGACGGGCAGAGGCCACTGGGGAGACCCCTATTTATGGGCCCGGCTTGGCCTCCACCCAGGGCCCAAGGACAGCCCACTGGAGGCTCGTGATGCGGGGTGGGGGCGTGGGAAGGATGCGTTGGCAGAGCCCAGCTGCAGCCTCGCCCCCCACAGCCTGCTTATGTAAGAGGCTCGGACCAGGACAGGCTGGGCCCTGCGGGGCCGCTGGGGGTGGGGGAGGGGGCAGGCGGAGGCCTGTGGGGCCGTCCCTTCCCCAGCCCCAGAGTCGGGCCCCAGCAGCCTGGATGGGGGCAGGGTCGCCTGCCCTGGCGCTGCTCTGCCCCGGGACCCTCTGGGCAGTTCCCACCTGGGGAGGGGACCTCCCTGTCACAAGCCCGGCCATCGGCCATCGTTCCCTCTCTAAGCCGGTGGCTCTGGGGGTACACGCCAGGCCCCACCTGCACCCAGCGAGTTTGGTCCCCGGGGCTGCCAGCCAGGCGGTCGGGGCCTCTTCCCTGCACCTGTGCCCACCTTCGCCTGAGGGGCGGGCGTGTCGCAGCCCCGAGCGCCCTGTGTTCCCCCTGGGGTTCACAGCCTTCGCCCACGTCCGCGGTGCCTTGCAGGCAGGGGCCGGGCCTTCGTCCCAGCCGACTTGGTCTTGCCTTCAGTGACGGCGCAGCTTTGCCTTGTGATGGGTCTGGTGTCGCTTCTTAAGCGGCCGGATCCGTCCGTCCCTCCCGGGCGGCTCCTTGATTTATGGCCGCCCCCATCCTGACGGGGTGGGACTTGGCGTTTCCCCGTTACTTCTGCAGTCTCGCTTTTAAGATTTTCGTCGCTGGTCCAGCTGACGTGTGTGTGTGTGCGCGCGCACCTGTGTGTGCACCTGTGTGTGTGTGTGTGTGTGTGTGTGTGTGTGTGTGTGTGAGGCGTGAGATATGGAGCTAATCTTCTTTTGTAGATGATTACCGTCACGTGACCCCCCCATGACTGTGGTGACCCCCAGCCGATTCTGTGGCCTCCATCCCTGGAGTGGGGCCAGCACCTGTGGGCCCGTGTCCCTCGTTGTCCCCAGTGGCCCAGGGGTCGAGGGCACAGGCTTGGCTTTATTGCACAAGCATAGCGGGGCTGTCGGCGGGCGTAGGCAGCCCCGAACAGGGGTCCGTGCTTTCTCACGGGTGTGGGGCTGGTGGGGGCCAATGTGAGAGGGCAGGTGGGGACACAGGAGGCGCCGGAGGGAGACGGGGCAAGGAGGGCAACAGTGGCCAGCCGGAGATGCCCCTGCCCTGGCCTCCGGTCAGGCCCTGCCCCTCGGTGCCGAGCGTGCAAGGGGCTGTGGGGGGAGAGTCCATCATAACGGGGAGGACCCCACCCTGCCCTGGGCTACCCAGGCCACGGCCTGGCCCAGGAGCAGAAGTGGGGGTCCCTTGAGAACGGGGCAGGGGCAGGAAGGGGGACATAAGAGGAGGGCCTGGGGGAGCCAGCCGCAGGCCTGTTCGCTGGCTGAGCCCTGGGAGCCACCGGCCTAGGGGAGGCCGGTGGCTCTCTGAGTGGCCTGGCTGCCCCAAGACAAAGGCACCTCCGTCGGGGTGAGCATGCCCCCAGGTACAGCAAGGGGGTGACCAGGACGGTGTGGAAGCCAGAGGCCCAAACGCCTCTCACTCGGGAGGGCTGGGCCAAGCAGGGGGGACCTGGGGCCAGATTCCCAGGGGTCCCCCGGACCTAGGCGGGACAAGAGTGTCTCCCTGAGTGTCTGCCCCTCAGAGCCAGTGCCCAGAACCGGGGCCCTCGCGCCCCATTTCTCTGGCAGGCAGCGGAAGGAGGTGCGGGGTGGTGGGCGGGCACCGGACCCCCCTGGACCCGGCCCTGCGTGTGGCCAGTGCCCGCCTGAGCTGGGCCTCCTGCACTGCCCAGGGGCCCCTGCTGGGCCTGACACAGGGGATGGGGACACGTGGACACGCGGGGCGGCAAGGCCCTTGCCAGCACGGCTTCAAGCAGGGATGACATTCCTGACCCGGCAGGTGGGGTGCCTGCTCTGAGCCCAGGAGCCTGATGCTGGCCTCTGACGACTCCCACACAGGGTCGAGCACAAGGAGAGACCCCCAGGAGGCTGACCTGACATGCTCCCAGGTCAGCCTCCCCCCTCCAGGCACGTGGCTGTATCTGGGCAGCTCTGGACGCAGCTCGGCTCGGCCTCCTGCGGGCCCGGCGGGCAGGGCCCCGCGCCGGGCATGTGAGCTGAGCACAGCAGCAAGCAGAGCTGAGGTGGCAGTTTCCCCCCGAGCCTGGGCCGGGGCGGCTGGGGCAGGAAGGCCGCCCTTCCACCTGCTGCTCTGGACACTGGGGTGCAAGGGGTGGGCCTTGTCCTTGAGAGGTCACCGAGACCATCCCCCGCCTCTGGCCGGCAGCTTGGAGACGAGCCCAGGGCCTCCGCCGGCTCGCAGCCTGGGGCAGTGACAGATCCCAGCCCCCTCGCAGTGTCCTGCAGAAATGGCTCCCTGTCCAGGGCCCACGGCTGTCCCCACGCCTGGTGGCCTCTTGATGACCTGTGGTGTGTCCACTGGCCTTGGCTGGGACTCATGGGAACCTTGTTGTCCCCCTCACAATTGTCGTTTGGAGATCAGCTCCCCTCATCCTGCAGGAGGGGCTTTGAGGGCACCCGCCCGAGCTGGTGGCCAGGAGCTGCCCCCCGTGGACCCCACCCCACCCCCTCAGGCCACACCCCCACCCCGGTACTCCTCCCAGGGGAGGTGTTGGGGGGACTGGCAGGTGGATCCCCAAAGGGTTTTAAGTGGAGAAAGGGTAGAGTGCCCTGGGTTGCCGAGAAGGTGCTAGAATATTCTTCGAAATTTCTAAAGGCCTCAACCCCCCGGCTGCCCCCACCCCAGCTCCTGCACCAGCCCGATCTCCGGGGTTGTGCCGGGAAAGACAGCCAGGGGCAGCTGGGGGAGCGATGGCTGTCGCCAGGTGCCAGCAGAGGCGAACCAGAAGCAGGGTTGTGGGGGACAGTGTGGCCACGCCTCCAAATGGGGGGTCCCGAGTCTGCAGCAGAGAACCCCAGGGCTGGGTGCGGGAGGGGCAGCCAGCTCAGGGCCCCGCCCCGTCTGTGACCTTCTCAGACCTCGCCCCGACCCCTGTTGGAGAGCCGCCCCGAGATTTGAAGAGGTGCCCACACTCAAGGTGCCTGCCCAGAGCACCCCCCGAGCAGCCACCCAGGCCATGCACGGCCCGCTCCTCCTCGTGTGCCAGCCCTGTCACCCTCTCTCCCTGGGGGTCTGCTGCTGTTGACACCTGGCTGCGGCTGACCACCCACCTGGCTGCGGCCGACCCTCCACCTAGCTGCGGCCGACCACCCACCTGGCTGCGGCCGACCACCCACCTGGCTGCGGCTGACCCTCCACCTGGCTGCGGCTGACTACCCACCTGGCTGCGGCCGACCCCCCACCTGGCTGCCTTCCTTCCCAGCCCCTGGACGTTGGGCTGGCCCAGGAGCTGGAGCCGGGGAGGGGCCCAAGGATGAAGGCGGCCAAGCAGAGGCCGCTCCTGGCCAGCGGGGGCCCGGGGCTCGCTGGCTGCCTCTGGGGGTGCAGAGGCCTGCAGCACCCTGCCGCAGAGAGATCTGGCAGGCCTGTGGCCGTGGGGAGGCCTCAGCCCCGCTGGCTCCCACAGCCCAGGCGCTCGGCGCCCAGAAGCACCCAGCCCGGCCGTGGGTGGCCAGGGCTCACGCTTGCCCTCCTGTCTGCTCACGGGCAGGCTGGGCACCCTCCCCGCAGGACTGCGAGGGGCAGCGGCCTGCCCGCCGGCCAGTGGTGTCTCCTGGTTCTGGACCCCGTTTCCTCACCTCTGTGCCCGGTTGTGTCAGGCTGGCCCCGCTGTCGGCAGGACTCCTGGTCCCGTCGGGGTCCGTGGGGACACCTTTCGAGCCGGGCCCAGGGTCCTTCCTTGGTCTTCGGCCCAAACCCGCCCCCAAGAGGGGCACACCTGCCTTTCGCTTCAGGCACGAGGTGACCCCAGCTCTGAGCGGGGCCTGCAGCAGGGTGCTGGGCCCCGTGGGGTGGGACAGGGGGCACCTAGCTCACAGGCCTCTATCCCGGCACCCCGGGAGGCCCTTTGGGGTCACCCCACACTCCCTGCTCCCCAGGCCCATAGCCGGCCTCTGCTGGATGCCATCAAAGGTGGCCCGTGTGTGAAGACACGTCCAGCCACGTGGCCGGGACAGCCCAGCCCAGGCCAGGAGACTGCCCAGCCCACAGGGGTGCGGGTGCTGCAGGGTTAAGCGAGCACCCACGTCGTCTGGGCCTGCACTGGGTGCTCCATGGGCCGCCACCCACCACACAGGTCTGGCGGTCACGCTGGCTCCTCCTGGCACCAACTGTTTATTCTGGTGGGGGAGGGGTGTGGGGACAGATGTGGCCTCAGGGGACGGGGCATAAGCAAAGCCAAGAAGGCAGTGAGGACCAGGCCAGGCTGGGCTCCACCTTCCCTGGGACAGGGGGCCGGCTTGGGCCATCGGTGACAGGGGAGACGGAGGAGAAAGGGGGTCGGAATGAGAGCCTGTTCCTGGGGACCCACTTCATGCGTCCCCTCAGTGTGCGTGCACGTGTCCCCTGCAAACACACTCCGTGCGCACACCTGTGTACCTGCACACGGCCACCCTGCCCTGCACAGAGAGCAGCCCATGGCTGCGGGGTCTGCGCAGGGTCTGGGGCCCGCGGCCCCCCCAGAACCCCTGGGGCCTCTGGCGGGCAGGACCCGAGACGCAGGAGGTGGGTGTGGGGCCTGGGGACAAGGCCAGTTGTGTCGCCCAGAGCGGGGTCTGCTTCCAGGGACAGCCCAGGCCTTCCGCTGGCGTCCCCCACGGCCAGCTGCAGGGCGGCCTGTGCCGCTCAGCCCAGCCCCGCACTCGGGGACGGAGCCCGGGAACCTCACCGGAGGGCACAGCTGTTTTGAGGGCCACCTGCTGTTTGGGGCCCAGAGTCCTGGCAGCGGACGGGGTGGAAAAACCCAGCTCCCTGTGGACCAGCACGAACCTAAGCCATGAGACAAGTTCCTTCAAAACAAAGCAGCCTCTGCCACACCAGAGCACCCCCCCCCGGCGGGGCACAGCCCGCGGGGGCCTCGCACACGCGCGGGAGGCGGCGTGTCGGCCGCACGACCGAGGCGCGGTCGTGCGTGCGCCTGCGTGCGAGTGTGAGTGTGTCTGTGTGAGTGAGTGTGTGTGTAGATCTCTGTGCATGTATGTCTTTGTGTGCACGTGTGTACGTGTGCACACATGTCCGTGCCTGCATATGTTGTGCGTGCATGTGTGTCTGTGCGTGTATCTGTGTGTGCACGTGCACATGCATGTGCATGTGTGTCTCTGTGCATGCATGCCTGTGCATGTGTGTATACACATGTGCATGTCACATGCATGTTTGTGCTCATGAGTATTGTGCACACATGTAGATGCATGCATATATGCACGTGTATGTGCGCGTACACGTGTGCATGTCACACGATATGTCTTTGTGCTCATGAGTATTGTGCATGCATGTAGATGCATGCATATATATGTGCATGTGTATGTGTGTGCACGTGTGCATGTCACACATGTGCTTGTGTGTGCTCATGTGCATGTGCAAACACACGAATGCATATGCATGTGTTTGTGCATGTGTGCTTGTGTGCATGTGTACCTGCACATGTGTATGTGTTAATCGTGTGTATCTGCACATGTGTGCACATTTATAGGTGCACAGTGTGTATGTGTGTACATGTCTGTGCACACACATGTGTGCATGTGTGCACATGCGTGTGTGTTGCATGTACATGTGTGTGGACATGTGGGTGGGCACACATGTACATTCTTTCAGTGACGGGTCAACACCACCGTTACAGCTTTAACTTGACACAGTCGCAGTGACACCGCCCCCTGCTCCCAAGCCGTCCACGCCGTCATCCGTGTCTGACCCCGACCCCCGTCACTGCTGCCATTGTCCGCGTGGCTGAGACCACCTGGACCAGCACGCGCTCCCGCCCCTCGCTCCCGCAGCCGGCCCGGCCCTCTCCCCACCTTGCAGCCGCGAGCCATCCTGTCTGCGAGGGGACAGCTGGGGGGCCCTTGGCCACACTGTCACACGAGCCAGCAGGAAGCAGAGACCCCGCTGGCCCCCGGACATGTCATTTCTAGTCCCAAACCCTCTCCCACTGGAAGCCGCGCCCAAAGTGGGGAGGCGGGGGTGGGGAGGAAGGCACCGCTGTCCCTGACCTCAGAGCCGCAGGGTACGGTGGCCTCGGCACCAGTAAAACCCAGAAGGCGCCAGGCGGGTGGTGCGATTTCAAAGCAGGCCCAGCTGCTCTGCGGTGGGGGGTAGGAATTTGGGAAGGCTGCGGGGCGGGGGCCTGACCCGAGTGGGCTCAGAGGGGCCTCTGGGGCGAAGGCACGTCCCGCTGAGCTGCGCTGTTTGCACAGGTGTCTGCCTGCGTCAGAGCTCGTCATGGGGATGGCCGGGCTGCGGGCATCTCGGTGTTTGTCAAACGAAGACTAAATAAGGACTGTTTTCAGAAGAAAGAAACCGAAGGAACGCATCGCCAACAGGTTTGGAACATCAGCAGATACGGACGGGCACGCTCGGTGGGGGGACACCCGCCCGGAGCGGTCCAGGTGCAGAGGAGATGCGAGACGCGGGCGCACTAGGCCCCAGTGCGTTGGGTGGGGCGCAAAGGCCCGGCGGAGCCAGAGCACGTGACCAGACTGGGGTGTCCGGAGTGTGCCACCGCACAGCCGGAGGACGGCGGGCTCGCCCGTTCACACGCAGCCCAGTGACGCAGAGTCCGAGCGAGGCCGGCAGGGTCCACCCCGAGGACAGGGTCCCCCAGACGGGGCCCGGCCACACGACAGACTGTCACTCAGCCTGGAGAGGAAGGGAGTCCCTGACACCGGCCACGGCGTGGATGGGCCCGGAGGGCTCGGCGCTCAGTGAAGCGAGCCGGTCACAGGAGGACACGTCCCGTGGGACCCCACTCTTGGGAGGTCCCCAGGGGGTCAGAGCCCCAGAGACAGGAAGTGGGTGATGGGGGAGGGGCCGGGAGGGAGAGTTTAACGGGGACAGAGTTCCCGTCTGGGAAGATGAGGACGTCCTGGAGGTGACGGTGGTGACGGCCACGCACAGTGTGACTGTGCCGGATGCCACCGAGCTGTGTACGTACGCATGAATGAGAGCGTTAAGAGAATAAACCACGTTGACAAGCTAATAAAGGGAGACGTGATGTAATAAGGGAATTACTTAACCCTACAGGGGACAAGGAAGGGGACGGGAGGCCACGGCAGCAGGTGCGACAGGTCGGGCCCCTTCCCCCCCCACCAGGCGGGCAGCCACCCCCGCCCCCTCCCTGCACCCTCTGCCCCATGACGGACGCCCCCGTCCGGCGTGGGTCTGTGCGCACCTGCCTGGCATTGGGGCCTGAGGGACCCCACGCGGGGCCTGAGAGGGTGCGTGTCCCTCGCTGCTCCTGGACGTCGGGGTCACGGCTGGTCACGCTGCGAGGCAGAGCCTGGCGTGGGGGCAGGGGGCACCTCATCCTTCAGCAGGCACCTTGGCTGTGTGACCAGCCTGATCGGGAGACAGAGCCTCGGGTGAGGGGGGAGGAGAGACGCGGGTGCCGGGGGGGTGGGATTGGCAGCAGGGCAGACAGAAGCAGCTCCCTGGCTGTCGCTGGGGGACAGGTGTAGGGACGAGAGGAAAGGGGGCTGGTGGCCGAGGCGAGGCCTGCGGGACACGCCCCCAGGACGCCAGGAGGCTGCCCTGCCTCCATCCGGGGTCCTCGGGAAGCCCACATGGACCCCCGGACTCAGTGTGGCCCCCGGGGCCAGGAGCAGTGTGTGTGCAGGCGAATGTGGGTGTGCCCGCACCTGGGGGCCAAGCGCACAGTATGTGTGCACGAGTGTGCGTTTCCCCCGTGCACCGTGCATGCACAGGTGTGCAGGTGGCACGCACGCATAGGGGACCAGAGGCAGGAGACGCAGGGGCACGGTGGAAAGTGCTGCTGAGGGAGGAGGTGGCCCGGGAGGGGGACCCGGGCGGAGGCAGAGACCGAGGACCCTGCACGCGGGCCGTGCCCACCCACGGGCTCCTGGGGGTCGGGGTCTGAGGCCCACAGTGACAAGGGCCCCGCCTCCGGCCAGGCCCAGCCCGCCCCGAGCGGCTACCTGTCAAGTCTGGGAAGACCACGTTGTCCTTGGACAGGCCCTTGCCTTCCACCAGGCAGACGAATCGGTCCAGCACCTCCGTCTCGATCTCCCACGTTCTGCCTGGGGCCCCAGAACACGGCGCGGCCCTCAGGGAACACGGCGTGGCGCCCCGCCCCCCGCCCCCGGCCAGGAGCACCGCCGCCGGCTTCCCCCCCATCCCCGCCCTGGGCCGCCGGGGGCGGGGGGGCTCACACAGCAGGTTGACCCGCAGGTCCGGCCAGCCTCTTGACTGCCCCCCGAGGAGCACCAGGGCGAACGTGCTGTAGTTGGTGGCCTGCACCTGCAGCTCGGCCCCAGGCGCTGCGGGGTGGGGAGTGGAGCACGGCCCAGGTCAGGGGCCCGCCCGCCCGCCAGCACCCCAGCCCCCTCCCCACATGCCACCCACTCACTCCTACTGTCGTCCACTGAGAACTTCCCGGGCTGGGCCGTGGGGGTCAGCTGGTAGGACCAGGTGACACAGCGCTGATGCCTGGGGGGTGCAAGGTGGGGGGCAGAGGAGGTGGGTTCTGGCCGCTGGGCCCCAGGGTGGGCCCCCGAGGGGGGCTCGTGCTCTGAGAGCTGCAGGCTCGGCTACTCTCTCCACCCTGTGGCCCTTCAGGCCGGCCTGGGTCCCCTTGGAGCAGGGTGGTGAGCTCTGCCCCCGCTCGGCCCGGAGCAGGACGCAGGGGTGCACGGTGTGAGTGGTGGGGAGGAGGCGGCAAGGCTCCCCCCCGGGGGTCTCGCAGCCCCAGTTGCAGCCCGGGACGGGGCCATGCGGGGAAGGCGGGAGGGCAGTGTGGCCACTGCCCTGTGCTGGGCCTCACACCCTTCCCTGAGGCTCGGTCCCCAGGGACCGTCCAGCGTGGGCTGCTGCAGGCACATTCCGGCCTGCGGACGGGGCGGGGCCGGCAGGGGCTGCCGAGGACTCCAGAGGCGCCTGCACTGGCTCCCTGCTCCCCGCCATCCACCTCCACCCAGAGCCAGGGCCCAAGGGGTCCCTGCCCCCCGGGGGCGGGATGTGGCCCCTCAGAGGCTGCACCGTGTCCCCTCTGGGTCCCTGACCGGAGGTCTCGGCTCTGTCTTCCCCACGGCTGCTGGGTCAAGAAGCCCTCCTGGCAGCCGTGTCCCCCGAAAGGGGCCGTCCACGGGGGCTTCCCCTTCTCCCTAGCTCGGGGGCAGCCACTCTGTCCAGGCAGGCCGACCGGAGCCGAGCACGGCACCCGGTGCGCGGGGGCTGGTGACACAGGGGCCCGGGCGTCAGCGCCCGACTGGCCCCAGGGTGTCTCTCTGGGCTGAGGCACCCTCTCATCCTAGAGGCGAGAGATGCCGGGGGTGGGGGCAGGCGGAGCTGGGGCGAGGAAGGGGTGCGGGGACCCGCTCGGGACGCTGGGGGCTCCTGGGCCCAGCCGGACCTGAGACCCACATTTTCACGTGCGCCCCCCCGACCGGGGACAGGTCGCCAGCCGTCTGTGCCGGCCTGGGCACCGGAGGAGGGGAGGGGGACTGGGGGGTAGGGGGGCGGGGCCTGAGCCCCGGGCGCGGGCGGCCCCACCCACCGCATCATGGCGTAGGACACCTCCAGGCGGCTGTTTCCCTTCGTCTCGAACGTCGCGATGAAGGGGCTCAGGAGGGTCCTGTCCACTTTCCTGTAGCTGCTGCCCGCCAGGCCGAGGACGAACCAGTCTCCCTGGAACTGCAGGGGCGGGGGGGGGGGGCAGAGCCCGGGGTGGCCGCGGGAGCCCCGCCCCGGCATCGCCGGCCGGCGGCCGGCCTCGGGGAGCCTCGGTTTCCCCGTCTGTGCAGCGGGGCTGAGGCGGCCCTGCCCCGCAGGGACTGGCGGGTTACGTGCTGACCCGGGGTCTGTCCAGGGTTCTTTCCCGGGGGAGGCCGGGGGTCTCCGTGGCGGGGGAGGCCGGGAGCAGGACCGGGGCCCCGGTCAGCACAGGGCTGGCTGCCCCCCCTCCCTCCCAGGCCCCCAGACCTGGTCCTCCTGGAAACTCTGCAAGGCCGGGGTGACGAGCGGAGGGGTCTTCGGGGTCTTCGGGGTCTGGCCCTTCACAGCCCCCAGCAGGCCGAGCGCCAGCCACAGGGTGCACGGCGGCCCCATCCCTGCAGCGCCGGGGACGAAGTGGCCATGGGCGCTACTGACGTGGACTCACCTATTTGTGGCCCCACCCCGCCCCCCACAGGCGCCCCTCCCTGGGGGTGGGCCACCCCGCCCTGCTGCTGGGACCGGCAGCAGGAGATGGGGGCGCAGAGGGCTTGGGGCGGGCTGGGCAGGCGGGGCGCCCTCCATCGGCATGGACCAGCACAGGTGGGCGCCTGGGTCCCAGCCCGGGAGGGTGACAGGCAGGATGTGGAGGGTGCAGGTGTCCACTGGGGCCTTGGGCCTTGCTTTCCGATTCCTGGGAACTTCGCACTGCACCCCCAGCCCCCCTCCGAGCGCCCCAGGCCCGTCCTGGCTGCCCGGGGGAGGGCAGAACGCCCCGGGGAAGGGAACTTTCTCCGTCTGAGGGGTCAAGGCCGGGGCGTTCCGGCCGCAGGAACACGGAGCCGAGCCCGGGCGGCCAGCGCCCACGCTGCTCTGCTGCACGGGTGTGCGGCCAGGGCGCGGCCGGGGGCCTGCAGCCGGGGCGGGCAGCGTGCCGCGGGGGAGGCGGCCGCTGGGACCCTGAGCAGGGGAGGAGTGGGGCGGGGAAGCCCGGCCTAGTGGGCCTGGGGCACTCACGCCCCGTCCTGGGGGCAGGAGGCCAGCAGGGGAGGGTGCGGGCCCCTCCCAGCCTCTGACCACCCCAGGAGGAAGGGACCGGAGGAAAATCCCCTCCCTGCCCACGGCAGCCGAGCACGTGGGTGCTGGACGCCATCACGGCCGAGGAGGACGCATCCCTGACCGGGGCCCCCTCCCCCCACCGAGGTTCCCTGCCCTGCACCCCCCTTGCCCGCCCCGGGCCTGGCAGCCTGGGCTAAGCCGGAGCCCCGGGCGGGCCACTCAGCTGTCCCCGGCCTTGCTCCCCTCACAGGAGGGCGTGACCCCTGCCGGGAGGGTCCCCCGAGCCAGCTGGGCTGCAGCCAGCACCTGTGGGTCATCCACTGGAGCAGGGGGCGTTGGGGGTCTGGAGGGCCGAGCCCACAGCGCGGGGTCCCCACTCCTTCAGCCCGTGTGCCCGCTGGCCGCACACTGGCCGGCGGCGAGGGCAGCGTCACGTAGCCCACCGGTTTCCCCTGAACTTCCCGGAGCTCTGGCTGAGGCCGGCGGCGGGTCCAGCCTGCCCCCTGCAGGCCTGGCCTGGCCTGTCACCGGCAGGCGCAGGCGCCAAGCTCCGGCCTGAAACCCGCTCGCCTCTGTGCACTCAGCCTAACCAGGCGCCCCCGTCCCGGGGCGGCCTCGTCCATAGGGCGCTCTGGGGGCGGGCGGCCGCCAGCCGTGTGTCAGAGCCGGCCAGCTGGCCAGTGCGGGCCAGGCGCACAGCGGCCCGGTGACAGGGCGAGGTGACAGGCGCACAGCGGCCCGGTGGCGGGGCGAGGTGACAGGCTGTTCGGGGTCCCAGGCCCAGCGCTGACTCGTAAGCAAATGAATATATTTGCAGAGAAATGATTCACCCGCAGCTACAAGTGTCCACGCACGTGTCTGAAGATTCGATCACGGCTCATTACACGGCCGTGAACACAGTAGTGCAGGTGACTGTCCCCGTGCGAGCCCCCGTCCCAGTGACTGCCCCAAGGGCCCGCGTGGCACCGGAGGGGGTGGGGCTGCTGCCAGGCCTCAGCCCCGCGGCGACCTGGGAGGGCCTCTGGACCCTCAACCCTGCACCCCAAAACAGAGGCCTTCACTGCACGGGGGGCGCAGGGCTCGCCGGGGCACTGCCGCTCGGCGAAGCAGGCCTCCTGCGGCCCCTAGCTCGGTCCCGAGGGCCTCTGGGGCATGGGGGTGGCAGTGGTCTCCCATCCCCCACCCCCGGCCCTAGCTATCTGCCCGGGGGGTCAGGCACGGTCCCCAAGCACTGGGAACGAAGAGCCCCTCCCGGCAACTGGCCACCGCAGTCCTGGCGGTCTGGGCCGGGCCTGTGGGGGACGTGGGCAGGTGGGCGCTGGGAGGGACCAGGCACTCGCTGCCCTGAGGCCTGGTCCCCGCCCCGAAGCCAGGGAGGCGGCCGCGGAGGGGGAGAAGGTGGGGGCGGAGGGGTCGCGCATCCGGGTGCCCCCCAGTACTGCTGAGCTCCCAGGGGCGGGCCCCGTCGCCCCCCACCGGGGCCCTTCAGCAAGGCTTAGATCAGGACGCCACCAGGCGTTTGGACTGGGCGGCTGCAGGGCTGGCTTCAGGGCCAGGCCTGGCCAAACCCACGCCCTCCAGCCCCAGCCTGGCCCCAGAGGAAGGGCTGCCGTCCGCCCTCGGACCCGTCCCCTTGTCCCGAAGGAGGCGCCCTCGCCTGGGTCCCAGGGGACTGCAGGGGGACGGGAGGGCGGCATGCGTGGGTGCGCTGGGCCCGTGTGCCCCCGGGGACAGCCCTGGCTCATCGCACAGCCCACGGGACGGGCTCTCACCCTGCACAGCCTGGGGTGGGGCGGGGGCTGACAGGGGCGAGCTGGGTGAGCTGGCCTCCCGCGGGGAGCAGGGAGCCTGCAGGCCTGTCGGGACACAGGGTGCGCCCTCCCGCACACGAGAAGGCCCTCAGCTGTTTGGACTGGGGCGGGGTGGTGCTGTCATCAGCTGGGGCGGCACCGGGCCCAGACCCCGTCCCCACAGTGGGTGTAACTTCCTCTTCCAGCCTGTGGGCAGCTGTTCCTGCCCCTCCCTGGGACCCCCGACCTAGAGGGAGAGAGATGATAGCTGGTCCTAGAGTGACCTTGGAGTCATTCTTCTGGGGTCGCTTGGTTGCAACCCTGGTTCTCCTCTCCCAGCATGCTCTGGACCGTTGGGGGACCCTTGGGGAGGGACAGGCAGGGTGGCGGGGACCTCACTGCGTGGGAGGGATGCATCTCACCCTGGGGGGCAGCAGGGAGCCCCCACCCACAGAGGGGCCCCGCCAGGCAGCCGCTGAGGGCATGGGACACCGTCATGCTTCAGTCTCTCCCTCCCCCCAGGTTCTGGAAAGTTCTCTGCAGAGGATACTTTGCTTCCAGGTCTCCAGCTGGTGGCCCTGCCCAGACCCTGGGTGTGGGCTGCTGGGGGCTGACTGGTCTGTGTCAGGGGCTCCCCGCTGTATGCCCGGAGCCCTCGTGCTCCCTCCACTCCTGGCACAGGAAGTAGGCGGGCCTGCTTGCCCCTGCTTCGGGTACAGACCCACCCCCACCCCTGTGCCCCCCGCCCGCCTGCCCACGTGGTCTCCCTGAAGCAGGATGGTGCCAGGAGGGGACTCAGCCCCAGGAGGTCAGTCCTGCTCTCACGCCAGTCCCGAGTCCTGTCTGGACCTGCCAGCCCCTGGCCGGGCCACGAGGGCAGCCCAGCCTCCTGCCCTCCTAAGACAGATGCCAGCTCACCCCAGACACGGACGCCACGTCCAGGAACCAGGATGGGGTCTCCCTGCTCCTCCCCAGTGGCCTGTCCTGCCTAGGCCAAGAGCCCCTGGGACTCCGGGCTCCTGGCTCCCGGAGGGGAACTCAGGGGTCAGCAGGAGGCCAGGGAGGCCTGGGGGTGGGGTTCCGCGTCCTTCTAGGATGGTGGCCTGTCTGTGTCGGGGACGGGAAGGACAGCTGTGACCGTGCAGAAGGGGCTCGACCGAGGAGGGGGACGAGCAGGGCCCGGCGCTCCCCAGCCCGCGGCCCTGGGGAGGGCCCCTTCCGGCCCATCGGGGGGCGCAGCCCCAGTGCCCATGCGATGGCCGCAGGCAGAGGCCCCAGGTGGGGCCAGCGAGGACAGGCAGGAGTCAGGCTGAGAAGGACCGTGTTTAATGGGGCAATGCCCCAAAGTCCTGGGGGGGGCAGCTTTGGGGGTGGTGGGAGACCCGGTGGGGTGGCCCTGGCCCAGCGGGGTGCTGGGCTCCCTGAGGGGTCTCCGCTCCTCTGCACGGGGTGCCGCTGGCTCACCTCTTCACTTCTGCAGCACAGAGACCACACTGAGCCGGGAAGCGGGGGGCGGGGGACCGCTCCGCCCGCCCTCAGTGCAGTGCCCAGCGACGCTGCCACTCACCGTCCAGGACGTGGAACTGGTCTGCGGTGTCACAGAAGCCTGCGGGCCCAGGCGGGGTCAGGGCGGCGGGCGTGGGCACACGGGGAGGGCGGGCGGGCCACCGCAGCCCCGGGGGGCCCCTTACCGTAATTGGGGAAAAACCAAATGTGATCCTCGGTCAGGTTGGCACCCTGGACTCGCTGCTCAAAGGTGTTGAGGGCCGCGTCGCCCACGGGGAGTGTGCGGGCTGTGGGACACACAGGGCTCTGGGGGGCACCCACGGGTGGGGGGCAGGGTGCTCTGGGGACGGGGTCTGCATGTCTGTGACATGCCTGGCCACTGTGGGTGCTGTCCCCTCCCCTGGGCCCATCTGCAGGGGCGCCTCCCTGGACCCGCTCAGCAGGAGCGGGTCAGGAGGGTCTGTGTGAGCATCTGGGCCCCCCCGGGTCCCCCCCCAGACAGGCCACGTGCGCCCGGAGCCCGGGGTCCCCCCCCGGACGCACCGTACAGCTTCACCGACAGCTTCCGCGCCCGCTCCAGGTACAGGATGGCGAAGCTCTGGTAGTCCGTGTCCCCAACGACCACGTCCACCGCCCCCCTGGCGCCTTGAGTTGGACAGAGGCGGGCAGAGGCGGGCAGAGCCGGGCGGGTGCGTCAGCCCCCAGCCCAGCCCCGTCCCCTCCCGCGGCCCTTGCCTCACCTGGCAGCAGGAAGCGGCCGGGGACCCGCGTGCCTCCGTAGAGCTGCCGCACCTGCCAGCAGATGCCGTCCCTAGGGGTGTGGGGCGGGAGGCACAGCAGGCTGGGCCACCTCGCGGACCCCAGCCCAGGCCACAGCAGGAGTGGGGTCAGGGGCTGGGGTGGGAGCTGGGGGGACCCAGGTGGGACCGGGGACTCACAGCTTTCGGAAGGTGTCGATGGCCATGGCTGTGCCCTGGGGAGCCACCTGCATTGTGGTGGCCTCAGCCCGGTGGCCCTGTGGAAAGTGACACGAGGAGGCCAAGGCCACAAGGAGCCACATCCCTGCGAACTGGGGGCAGGCCACACGAGGGCGTGAGGGGATGGGGCACCCAGGCCTGACTCCTGCCACACCCACCTCCCTCCAACTCCACCTGCTGCGCATCGAAGTCGGCCTTGGGCTGGATGGCGTTGATGGGGGACGGCGGCCGAGAGGGTCTCCCAGCCCTCTGACCCACGGAGCCAGCGGCCAGGAGCAGAGTCAGGAGAAGTGCAGTCCTGGGAGGCAGCATGGTGGCGGCAACAACAGTGACGGGACAGTCCCGGGTCGGAGTCCACGGTCCAGTGCCGCCCAGGAGCCTGGTCCAGGAAGTCCACATCCGTCCTGGACCTCTGACCTCGGCCCTGCACTTCCTGGCAGGACCCTGGCTCCATGCCTTGTGGACACAGGCGGAGCTGACCTCTGGCCATTTGTCCAGGAGGCCGCACTGTTGCCAGTGCTCATCCCTGTGCCCACTTGTCTCCTTCAACCCTCCAGCAGCTCTTGGAGGAAGGCGCTGGTCTTACTCCCACAGCGAAAAACTCAGGGCTTCGGAAGCCACTCGCCCAGGGCCCCCCACAAAAAAAACGGCGAGCGCCGGAGCCGGGTCTCGAACCCGCGGCCGGAAGTTTGGCCCGGCGCGCCGCCGCCGCTCCTCCCGGCCGCCAGGGGCGCGCCTCCGGGCGAGCCCGAGCGCGCAGGCGCAGGGACAGCTGACGCAGGCCGCCGAGCGCTCGAGTCCCCGCAGCCATCGATGCCTCGGGGCTCGTGGCGTCGGCCTGGCGGCCTCCATCAATAGAGACGAGGCAGCGGGAGCGGCGGCGGCCGGAAGCGGGTCCGTGGGTCGCGGCCCGGCGCCGGGGCGGGGGCGGAACAGCCAGGCGGAGGCGGAGGCGGCCGCGGTGAGTGCGCCCGGCCCCGCGGGACGACGTCACCCAGCCCCGGGGAGCGCTTGTCACCCGGCCCCAAGCCCCGATTCCCAGCCCGGACGCCGGCTTCCGGCCCCGGGGAGCGTCGTCACCCGGCCCCCGATTTCCGGGCCCCTGACCGCTGGTTCCCGGCCTCCAGCCGCGGCTTCCGCCAATGAATGAGTCGCCGAGGCCCCGCCCCCGGCAGCCCCTCCAAAGGGAGGTGGGAGGGGGCGCTGGGCGGCCCCGCCCCCGCCCCGCCCCCAGCTCGCCGGGCGGAGGCCGTGCTGGCCGGCTGACCGCCTGGCAGGGCTCCCCTAGGCCACAGAGCAGAGGCCAAGGGCCCCTGGCGGCGTCTGGGGCGGCCAGGCTGGCCCCTGTCCCGACGGCTTGAAGCTTCTTCTGGGAAGGCCGTTTGTCATGCTGACAGCCCCAAAGCCTTGGGGCGACAAGGTCAAAGTGGCAGGAGTGCACCGGGGCCGCGGTGCACTTCGTGTTTCTTTGGTCTTGGAGTGGTCGCCAGCCCTGGCTTCCAGATAGATGTCTGCCCGGGCCCACGTCGTGGGATGGAGGGAGTCCAGAAGTCCCCACCGGATGGCTTGTCCCCAAGGCCTGGGATCCCCCTGGATCCCTCCCCATGCTCCACCTCAGGCTGGACCGGGCCCAGAGGTGCTGAGGTGTCTGCTGCCTGCCCAGAAGCTGCCCGTTCAAGGATGTCTGGGCCTTGCTGGGGCGCCCACGGGGGTCAAGGAGCATGGCTGTCCAGGGAGGCTTGGTGAAGCCGTCGGCACCGTGGCTGGGCGGCCAGTGCCGGCGGGCCCTGGGCCCAAGCTCAGTGCAGGGAGATTCCCAGCGCCCGGGGGCCCGTACCCCCCAGCCCGGCTGGTGTCTAATGAGGCCGTGCGTGGGTTTCAGGGCCGCCCGGGCAGAATGTCACGATGGACGAGGGGGGCACGCCCCTGCTCCCCGACAGCCTGGTCTACCAGATCTTCCTGAGCCTGGGCCCAGCGGACGTGCTGGCCGCGGGGCTGGTGTGCCGCCAGTGGCAGGCTGTGTCCCGGGACGAGTTCCTGTGGAGGGAGCAGTTCTACCGCTACTACCAGGTGGCCCGAGATGTCCCCCGACACCCAGGTCAGCCCCCACGCGAGGCTCCGCGGCCCAGCGGGCCGGCGGGCGGGGAGGCAGGGCCATCCTCACGCTGCCATCTCCTGAGGCCACGGTGCCCAGCACTGAGGGGGCACGGCCTGGCCGGGAGGCCAGGGGTGGACGGGGCCACGCGGTGACCCGTGTGTGCGCCGAGGCACAGCCTGGCCTCCACAGTGTCAGGGACCTGGCCTCTGTGGGAGGAAAGACCTGGGCCCCAGCAGTGACCCCTGCCTCCGACCCCCGCAGCGGCCACGTCCTGGTACGAGGAGTTCCGGCGGCTCTACGACACGGTGCCCTGCGTGGAGGTGCAGACGCTGCAGGAGCACACCGACCAGGTCCTGCACCTCAGCTTCTCCCACTCGGGCGGCCAGTTTGCGTCCTGCTCCAAGGACTGCACAGTGAAGGTGAGGGAGCCCCGGGGTGCTGGGCCCGGCCGGCGCCCGCAGTGGAGGTGATGGCCTGGAGGCCTCCCAGGTGGGAGGGGAGGGCCAGGCCCGAGGTGAGAGGCGGCCCAGGCTGCCACATCCCCGTGCAGAGGGCCAGGTCAGGGAAGAGACACCTGGGCCAGGACCACACAGGATGGGAGGCTGGGTTGGGACATCCCAAACTGCCAACAGAAAGGAGAGGGTGCTGCTCCAGAGCCAGGCTGACAGCGAGGGGCAAGGAGCCGCCACCCCCTTGGCCCAGATGGCCAGGAGAGCCACTGGGGCTTGCCACTTGCCGCACGCCCTGCGTGCTCCTCTGACGCCGCCCCCCACGCAGATCTGGAACAACGACCTGACCATCGCGCTGCTGCACAGCGCGGACATGCGGCCCTACAACTGGAGCTACACCCAGTTCTCCCAGTTCAACCAGGACGACTCTCTGCTGCTGGCCTCGGGGGTGTTCCTGGGGCCCCACAACTCCTCCTCTGGCGAAATCGCCGTCATCAGCCTAGGTGAGAGTGGGCGTGGGGGCCCCCCCCCCGGCCTCCGCCCCTCCCCAGCGCCCCGCTCCTCCTCTGGCCCCGCCCCTTCCCGCTGGCCCCGCCCTCCCCAGCGCCCCGCCCCTTCCCGCCTGCCCCGCCCCCGCCGCCTGCCCAGCTCCTGCTCCCCGCAGACAACTTCGCGCTGCTGTCCCGTGTGCGCAACAAGCCGTACGACGTGTTCGGCTGCTGGCTCACAGAGACCAGCCTGATCTCGGGGAACCTGCACCGCATCGGAGACATCACCTCCTGCTCGGTGCTCTGGCTCAACAACGCCTTCCAGGTGCGGGCGGGTGGGCCGCGCGGCACTGATCCCTCCTAACCGGCCTGGCACCCACTGCCTGTGCGCCACCCCCCTCCCCACCCCGCCCAGGACGTGGAGTCTGAGAACGTCAACGTGGTGAAGCGGCTTTTCAAGATCCAGAACCTCAACGCCAGCACCATCCGCACCGTGATGGTGGCAGACTGTGGCCGCTTCGACTGCCCCGACCTCCTGCTGGACGCCGGCGCGCCCCCCGGCCGCATCTTTGACCTGGGCAGTGACGGCGAGGGCGAGGAGGAGGCGGCTGGCCCGGTCCCGGCGCGCGCCAAGGAGGGTTTGCGACGCCCCCTGGACGGGCTCCTGGACACGCGGGCGCAGCCACCGCTGGCGGAGCGCGCACTGGAGACCAAGGTGGCGGAGCTGCTGGCCCAGGGCCGCACCAAGCCCCCCGAGCGCAGCGCGGCCGGCGCCCAGAGCAAGCTCCTCATCTTCACCACCGGCTGCCTCACCTACTCGCCACACCAGATCGGTAACTGCGGGCACGCCAAGCCTCCGCCCCCAGAGCCCCGGGCACAGTCCGCTTCCGGTCCCTGCTGGGGGCCCGCTCTGGCCCCGCCCCCCCAGCGCATGTTCCTGTGGAGGCCGAGGGGGGCCGTGGGGCTCCGGGAGCTACAGGGTCTTCCTCCCCCGGCTCTTGCGCAGGCATCAAGCAGATCTTGCCGCACCAGATGACGACGGCAGGGCCCGTGCTGGGCGAGGGGCGGGGCTCTGACGCCTTCTTCGACGCCCTGGACCACGTCATCGACGTGCACGGGCACATCATCGGCATGGGCCTGTCCCCCGACAACAGGTGTGCGCCGGTGGTGGCCTGGGTGGGGGCGCCCGCAGGCTGCACGCACCAGCGAGCAGAGTGCCCGTCGCCCAGGTACCTGTACGTGAACAGCCGCGCCTGGCCCAGCGGCTCGGTGGTGGCGGACCCCATGCAGCCGCCGCCCATCGCGGAGGAGATCGACCTGCTGGTGTTCGACCTGAAGACCATGCAGGAGGTGAAGAGGGCCCTGCGCGCCCACCGCGCCTACACGCCCAACGACGAGTGCTTCTTCATCTTCCTGGACGTCAGCAGGGACTTCGTGGCCAGGTAGGCGCCCGGGCCCGTGGGGCGGGGCCCGCACCGCGGCACGGGCTCATCTCGGGCTGTCCTGCAGTGGGGCCGAGGACCGGCACGGCTACATCTGGGACCGCCACTACAACATCTGCCTGGCCAAGCTGCGGCACCAGGACGTGGTCAACTCGGTGGTCTTCAGCCCCCAGGAGCAGGAGCTCCTGCTGACGGCCAGCGACGACGCCACCATCAAAGCCTGGCGCTCGCCGCGCACCGTGCGCACCCAGCAGGCCCCGCGGCCGCGGCCCCGCCCCTTCTTCTCCTGGTTTGCCAGCCAGCGGCGCTGACCAGCAGGGGGCGCTGGCTGTCCTCGAGCTGCTGGGACCCGCCGAGGACGCCGTGCAAGCAAGCGGTGGCCCTTGCCCATGGGCCGAGCCACTGCTCAGACCGCGCCGGGGGCGCAGAAGCCCACAGCAGTAATGCCTTAGGAGGGGGGTCCCACGGGGCTGCAGGAGCGGGCAGCGCGACCCCCACCACGCTCGTGCACGCACGCACCGCCTCCCGCAGCCACGCCGCTTAGCGCCGGGCGGCCAGAGCGGCCGCCTGGCTGACTTGCGGTGCACAGGACACTGGGGGCCCCGGTCTTCACTCCCCTTGTCCCCACGCCTGGGGACAGTCAGCACAACACGTGCCCCTCAGTGGGCCCGGGCAGCGGTTCCCGGGTCTGACCTTGCCCCGGGAACGCGGGCTGCCCACTCCGGTCGGCAGCGTGGTTCACTCTGCCGTGGGCCCCAGCGGACTGCATGTCACTGGTCACCTGTTCAGGACCTCAATAAACAGTTGGCAGTAGCCCACCGCTGTCCAGTCTGTGTGTGCAGTGGCCCAGTGCTGTCCGCGTGGCCTCTGCGAGGCCTGTCTGCCTTGCCCGATGGGGGGCGGAGCCCGGCGGCTGCACCGAGCGGGCAGGGGGGCCCAAGTGTGCAGCCCGGATCACGGCCCCCACCACCTCCGGGGCGCTGAGGCCAGAAGCCTGCAGGGGACGCCTGAGCACGTTGTCCATGCTGCGCACTCACTGCCAGCAGGGACACGTAAAGGACACACGTGACCCAGGCAGGTGCTCCGAAGGGCCAGGGACGGCGTGCAGCGGGGTGAGCTGTGTCCGGCCCCCAGTGCCATGGGCACCAGGTGGTTTCAGCAGCTTCAGTCATGTCCTCTAGGGTGGCGGTCCCGATCTCTTGGGCACCGGGGACCGGTGCTCCTGTGAGAATCTAGTGCCCGGTGGTCTGGGTGGAGCTGAGGCGGGGATACCGGTGCTGGGGAGCGGCTGCAGATACAGAGGCAGCTTTGCTCCCTCACCCACCGCTCACCCCCTGCTGTGCGGCCCGGGTCCTGACAGGCCACAGACCGGTACCGGTCCACAGCCCTGGGGCTGGGGACCCCTGCTCCGGGGGTTCCCTTCTGGGGGTGGGACAGGAGGCAGAGCTGCGTGAGACCAGCCTCACGACAACAGAGGGGCAGAAAGTGGCCCTGGCTGTAGCCTCAGGCTGGCCTAGGCCCATCCTGGGGGCTCGCCCGGCTGTCCCCGTTCGTGTCAGGACCTCCTGGGAGAGTGCCGTGTTGGGGTGCCGATGGGGACAGCAGAGCTGATGAGTGCACCTGGCTGCACGTGGAGCTTGTGCTGAACTGCCCTCCGTTCGCAGAGTGGCCCCCAGCCGTGGCGACGAGGCCACAGGCAGCGGAGAGCAGGGGCCACCTCAGCCGGCTGTCACAGCCACAGGGAGCGGGCAGGGCAGCGCCCCTGGGCACAGAGGGTCAGGGAAGCCGGGCCGGTGGGGGGTCTGGCTGGGAGGGCAAGCAGACTCCCAAGAAGCGGGAGACAGGGAGTGAGTTTCTGAAAAGGGCCTCAAATATATCTAACTTGAAGTCATCAAGGAAACAATAACATCTATAAAAAAGCAGGGGACAGGGTTCTAGAACACACGTATTTAAAAGTTAAAGGGGGCCCACTGAAAACAGGCAGATTCACATGAAAAGCCCAGCACGTGGTGTGAGGGCCTGGGGTACGGCAGCCCCTGCCCTCCGGCCCGGTCGCCCGCCCCCAGCTCCTACGCGGGCTCAGACCCTGAGGCTGCCGCCTGCCCTCCCTCCGCGGCCCTGTCCGAATTCCTTCCCGGTCCTCTCGTTTCACTGTCGCTCCCTTTCCAGGGGAAGGAAGTAAACTCACTGAGCTTCTGGGTGTCTGACCTGACTTGACCTAAATGCACACACGCACAGATGTGCACAGGCAGCACGCACACACGCCACACACACACGCCTCTCACACACGCCACGCACCAAGTGCAGACAAATTCCCGATGTGGAAACTCAGTATCAGAAACGGAGCTGACCTGCCAGGGGGAAGCACGAGGGCGCCCCATCCCCCCGGGGAGGCTGGGGTTTCTCGAGTAAGCGGCCAACAGCACCGGCCGTTAAGGAAGGAGGTTACCCAACTGACCGCACCGCCCGCCCCCGCCACACGCAGGCCAAGGCCCGGCCGAGGACCGGCATCCACACACGCCATGGGCTCCGCCGAGCAACGGGAAGCAGGACCGGCACCCGGTGGACGGAGAAGGCCGGCCGGCCGCCTGCTCGCACCCAGGTCCCCAGCGGGGCGGCCGGCTGGGAGGACGTCCCCGCCCTCCCGCTCAGGAGGGCAGCATGGGAAGCCACTGCCACCAGGGACGGAGCGCCGTCGGCAAGGGGACACGGCGTGGTGGGTGCTGGCAGTGGCGGGCCCCCCAGCACGGGACGTGCCAGGTGTTAAAGCCCAGGCGGGCAGAGAACAGCTGTCCGCTGACCAATCAGGAGTCTCGTTCGTGGATAGAGAAGCACAGAAGCAACTTACAACATGGCGGAGGAACCCGGTCGTGAGGGCGGAGCCCAGCAGGGCTCGGGAGGGGAGCAGGGGAAGGAGAGAACACGGGGACCTCGGCTCGGTCACGTGTCCTTCTGACATAGTGCATAGTAGCGCTATGCACGCTGCAACGGGCACGCGTGGACCCCAGGGGGGCGCGTGAGCCCGTTCCCTTCCCCGTGCCTTCCTGTCCTTTCTCACACTAGGCGAGTGAGTGACGGTGGCAGGGGCAGTCAGACGTGTCGTGGGTTCTCTGTGAAGACCCTCAGACCCACTGGTCCTGAGGACCAACCGGCCACTAGTACAGGCAGGTGACAGCAGCCAGCCAGGATCCCTGAGTCAGGCCTGCCCCGTCCTCACTCACAGGGCAGAGGCCCCGACCTGGGTCCACCGTGGTCAGTGCCAGGAGTGCCGGCCGGACAAGTCCTGGTCCCAAGGCAGCACTGCTCGTCAAACCCCTAGATGCAAACGAGGCCTCTGGCCACTCTTCAGGGCCGGGGATCCCTGCATGGGGGAGGGGGTACGGGGGCCCCAGAGCAGGAGAGAAACACGCTGTGCTGCTCTCAAGGCAGCGCCTGGAGAGGCCCGAGGGAGGAGCCGGCCAAGAACCCTCCAGGGGAGAAAACGGCGGCTTCACCAGGCCCGCAGCATGAGCTTGGCGTGCCAGGGAACCCACACGCTGCTCGGGGAGTTGGAGTCGCAGGGGCGGGCTGGGCACCTGCCGGAGGCCACCACCACCAAGGCCGGACACCACGCAGCACAGGTGTTTAACGATTTAATACCGACCGCGCCGAGCCCGAGGGGCGGCGGACACACGCCTCCCGGGGAGGCCAGCTGTGCGCCCCGCTCGAGCTGCAGGGGCGGCTGCTGTGCCGCTCCCGGACGCGAGCCACCTGCCCGCTGCTGGCCTGGCTGGGCTGGCACAGCAGGTCCCCTCAGAGCCAGCCGGGCCCGACAGCGTCCCTCCTCTCCGGGGGCCGAGGGTGGGCCCAGGGGCTCCGCACTGGCGGCCCCACCGCCCCACTTCGCTCGCCAGGCCAGCCACCCCGCTGCACGCCAGGAGCTCCGGGCACAGCACGAGTTGCCAGGAGGCACCGCGCGCCCACGGCCCGGCCAGGCCTGCGGCCGAGCGCCGTCTTCACAGAGACGGCCCTTCCCGACGGGCGTGAACTTGGCACCTGCTGGCCGAGCGAGGCTCGGGCCCAGCATGCCGGCTCCTCGCCAAGCGGCTGGCCCGGCTGCCCCTGACCCCCGAGTCCAGTGGGAGGTGGCTAGAGTCCCGTCAGGTCCACGATGGCCTTGATGAAGATGGCATCGTCGCGCACGTACGAGTTCTTCGCCTCCATCTTGGAGACGGGGCAGAAGAGGGGGCAGCCACTGGCAATGTTCATGTCGGTGACCGGCCTCTGGAATGAGGACGAGGTCACGTCGGGCCTGAAGGCGTCGATCACGTGCTCCCGGTTGTTCTGGTCCAGCAGCATCAGAGTCACCTGGGGGGGGTGCCCAGGGGACGACACTGAGTCCCGGCCCCGCCTGCCCCGCGAGCCCCCCGCCCCCCACCACGCGTCAGCCCCTGGGGGACCGCGCCCACACAGGCATGATCTGTCGCGGAGCCCTGGGACCCGAGCGTGCCCGGCGCTGCGTCCACCTGACACGCTCCGTGGAGCACCTGCGGCCCCGCCCGAGAACCGGGCTCTCCGGGGAAGCCAGGTGTGCGTGTGGCACTGGCCACGGCACCGCGGGGGCCGCGGGGCTGCCCCGCGTTGTGAAGGGACGTTTCTGTGCTGACCGGTCCCTACATCCTCACCCCCTCAACCCGAAGCGCACTCTGGTTTTCAAAGGGCCCCCCAGGTCACCACCCGTCAGCTGTGCTCCCGCCCTCGAAACTCTCTCCAGAGCCCCACTTTCCGCTGCCGGGCCCGAGCGGCTGGGAAGCTGCTGACCGGCGCGGGCGCGGAGGGGCCGCGGGCGGGGCTCGCGCACCTTCTGGTTGAAGGGCCACCGCAGGAGGGCGTCGTTGGGGCCCTTCATCACCACGAAGAAGAGCGACAGGTGCGTGCCGCGCCCGGTGCCGTCGCCGTCCAGGTAGATACGCAGGCACATCTTGTAGCCGTACCTGCTGGTGTAGAAGGCTGCGGGGGCGGCGCCCGTGAACGCGGGGCCGCGGGGCTCCACCTGCTCCGCCCGCCCCGCCCCCTCCGCCCCGCAAAGACGGCGCTCGGCCCACGGCCGCCGAGTCCGCGGCGAGCTGCTACCAAAAATGAGTCTTCCTCTGAGAAACCAGAGTGACCCAAAGTGGCCACGAGTGAACTGGCAGTGGCTCTGAGGGCGGCTGGCCCAACGCGTGGGAACCGTGGGCTCTGCCCGGCCTGAGGGGGCGGCCGGGGTGCACGCCGTGCCTGACGCCCAGCGGGGGCGCAGAGAGCGGTGGGACATGGCGCTGGCCGGTCTCTAAGCGACACGGCGCTGCACCGAGCACAGGTAACCCGAGGCGGCACTGCCACAGGCTCCCACTCCTCCAGAAACCGCCTCTCTCAGCTCCCCACCCAGGTCACACCCAAGGGCGCCAGGCCACTCAGGCCAGGCAGCCTAGGCGGAGCAGACCCACACCCCCGGGAGCGCCTAGCGAGGCCACCCCGCCTGCACTTGGACTTGTCCGTGAACCGCCAGCCAAGCCCGCAGGCCGCGACCCACTCCCTCCCACACCTGTCGCCGGGCAGGAGCAGCCTGCGCGTGGGCCTCGGGCGCGTCACAGAGCGGTACCTGGGGAGAAGATGGCGGGCGTGCGGCCTGCCACGGCCTCTTGGCGCTTCCTGGCGAAGCCGGGGATCTTCCAGACGAGCACGCCGTCGAAGGTGGCCGCCTCCATGTCGCGCACCTTCTGCTCCAGGTCGGCCAGCGCCAGGTCCTTCAGGCCGATGCTCCTCTCCAGCTGCTGCACCTGGGGCGCGGGGCCCGTGAGGACGCGCCCCACCGACGCCGGGGGCCCCCTCCCCGCCGGCAGCACTGAGCTCCGGGAACCGCCCCGTGCCCACTGGCCCCGCGGGCCCAGCCTGTCTCAGGCGGGCTCCGTCCCCATGGGCTCCGCCCAGCCCGAGGGCTCGGTGCCAGGACACGCGCGTGGCCCCCACGCAGAGGGCGAGGCGCGCGCTGCGGGCCCGTCGCGAACGGGGCTCGGAAGGGGGCTCTGCGCGGAGGCGGAGAGCAGATGCGTGCGGGGACCAGGGGCGCGGCCCCCAGACCCCTGGCTCCGAGGCCCGTGACCCCGGAGCCTGACCGGACGCGGCGCGCCCCGTCCCCGCATGCACCTTGCTGCTCAGGGCCTCGATCCTGTCCTGGTCCAGCCGGTGCTGGCGGCCGCAGGCCTCGGCGGTCATGGCCACGCGCTCCACCTCGCGGTTCAGCACGCAGACGATGTTCTCGAAGGTGGCCGTCTTCCTCTCCAGGGCCTCGCAGCGCCGCCGCAGCTCCGCGGCCCGGCACAGCTGCGGCCCCGGGCCCGGCGCGCCCGCCTCCAGCAGCACGGCCAGCAGCATGGCCAGATGCTCGCGCAGCCGCTGCGCCTCGTGCTCCGGCTGCTTCCCGCTCTCCACCTGCGGGCGGGGCGGGACGGGGGGCTCGCCACTGCCACCTGTGCTGCACCCCGTCACAGGGGCCCCCAGGGCCACGCGGGATCGGGGGAGCCAGCGCCCACAGAGGCGATGACACGTTAGTGACTTGCTGGCTCGTGTGCCAGCCGGCGTTTTGTCACTGTCTGAAGACAAGCATGTTCCCAAACCACAGACCTGCCCGCTGGCCCGCTGGCCCGCGTGTAAAGTGACAAGAAGAGGCACCTGGGCTGGGGGCCGAGGCGGGCGTTTCAAACGGTCTCGACCGCGCAGATCTGACTCTGCGGCCAGATCCCTCCCCTGCCTCAGCCGCACACGTCAAAACGTCTGAGGCCCTCGAAACCCCAAAACCAGAAACAACGAAGCTGCACGGAGCCCCCTCCCCGCCCCCCGGAGCGAGGCCGGATGACCCCTGGGAGTCCCAGAGGGCGCTGCGGGGACCGCCGTGCCGTCCGAGGGGAAATGCTGCCTGTCACCGCGCTCGGGCCGAGGACCCGTGAGATCAGAGAGGCCAGGACAACACGAGGCCTCAGCTGGAACGGGACCCGTGACATGGCCCGACTCTGACCACTGAGGGGCCTGGCAGCGCCCCGGCCTCTGCGTGGGGAGCGGACCGGCCCAGTGTCACACAGAACGCGGGCCAGACACACGCTGAGGGAACCAAGGGGCTGCAGTCCTTGTGCACGGTCCCTAAAACACAAAGTGACAGCCTCTGGGACTGCTGCCACCCAAGTGCTGCTGGGTGTCACTGAGGAGCAAAGTGCCAGGTACGCCCCGGTCCTCACGGGCCCCCGGCAAGGGGGGCTGTGAACTTAGGACAAGGAGAGAGGCCACAAGGACAGAGGGCCCGGGCCGGAGGGGGCCACACAGGACCTGGCGGGGTGCGGTGCGCAGACGGGGGGCGGGGCGGGGTCCTGGGGCGAGAAGGTCAGTGCGCTCGAGGACGGCCACGCCAGCGATTAGAGCACGGACAAGGCTACTGGCGGCCAGGTTCCGGGGCACCCAGGAAGGGCCACGCGGGCCACAAAGGCGAGTCGGGGAGGCCGAGGCAGGCGGGGTACAGGACAGTCTGCAGGCAGAGTGGACCGTCCAGGGAGCTGGTACGGAAGACGAGAGGGTCCAGAACGACTGCGGGGAACGTGGCCGGAACGGCTGGGCGAAGCGGCCGGGTGGACCGAGCCGAGCAGTCGGGCGAGGTGGGCGGGAGGACAGGGCAGCGGGGTCGTGGCCTGGGCTGGGGTGGGAGGTGCAAGGCGCTGGGCGGTTCAGCAGGACGAGGGGGCGGAGCTCAGGCAGGGGGGCAGGGCGCGCCCGAGGCGGGATCGCCGGCGTCCCCGCAGGCCCGGACTCACCGTGTCGCGGCAGCCGACGCCATGGAACCGGCAGGGCACCCGGCACTCGCCGCAGGTCCTGGCGTGGCCCTGGAACTGGAAGGCGTGGCGGCGTCACGGGGCCGCTCTCCCCCCGCCGGCCGGGGCCCCCGCGGGCCCGCGGCCCCCGTCCCTGCCATCGGACCGAGCCCCAGCAGCCCGTGCCGCAGCCGCACGCGGGCACAACGGCTGAGGTGGGGCAGGCAGGGGGCCCGCCGCCTGCGCACAGGCCCGGCTCAGAGGCACCCGGACACGACTCACGTCCTCACGGGGGATCCTGCTGCCGCAGCTGTCACACGTCACGGGGAGCCTGGGGCAGACCTCGTGGTGCGCCTTAAAGAGAGGGGTCAGGAGCGTCGTGAGCGGCACTGGCGCGGGCCACCCGGGGCCGGGCCGGGCGTCACTGTTCCCAGCACCCTGGGGCCCGCGGTCCCCCCAGACTCCACCCCAGGGAGAATGGGGAACACTGGCACCCCGCAAACACCCAGGGGACTCTCAGAGATCTCAGCATCTCATCTGGGGGCCTCCGGGGCAGGAGGAGGGCCCTCGCCAGCGGGATGAAGACCCGCTCGGGCCCCGGCGCGAGGCTGGCGTGGCTGTGCCCGGCTCGTGACGCTGGTGAGACGCCACAGGGCGCCCGGCGCCCCGATGCGGCCCACCCCAAACCGCCCTCCAGACCTGACGGCTTACGGGGAGAGGGGACAGGGGGACGCGTTTAAGACGCGTGATCGGCCGAGGGGAACGGCCAGCCTCTCCCACGAACGGCCAAGAGAGAGACACCGCAGGGAACCGTGACATGGACGAAAGCCTGCAGGTGTGTCGGTGACAAGCAGGACCATCTGGGTCCTGCTGCCAGTAAGCCAGCATGACGGACACTGCAGACACAGCACACGAGTGCCCGTGACTGCGGGTCACTGTCCAGACGGGGCAGTGACAGACGGCTCTGCGCCAACAGGGGCGCCCGCCCCGCCCTTCAGAAACACTTGGAAGAATCTTGGGGTACATCGACACAAAGTCCGGGACTTGTCTGGAAACAGCCGGGAAGTCGGAAGCAGCCTGGCCTGCGGTGACACTGACACAATCGAGTGAGGGTGACGTAACCTCAGCAGCCCTTCCCTGTGCATGAGCTTTTCTCGAAACGGCTTCTCGAAACGACCTGAGCTTTCCCTTCACACCCGACCCAGTGCGCCCCGAACCACCCCGCAGGTGCCGCTGGGACGGGCCGAGGCCCTGGGGACGGGCGGCAGCCTCACCTCCACGCTGGCCCGGCAGCAGGGCGCCCCGCAGTGCTGGCAGCTGAGGCTCCTCTCCGGGCACTCGTGCTCCGAGTGGTGGTCCCTCTCGCTGAGGCGGACCAGGCCTTTGCACGCCGGGCACTCGGTCAGCATGAACGGGCAGTGTCCTTCGTGGTGGCTCTGGCAGCAGAGAGAGCAGTGTCACCAGCGCACACGGCAGGACGCAGTGGGTGGCCACACCGCGTCGTCTGTGCCGATGGCCGCGCAGCGGAGGCCCTGGTGTCGGTGCTGGACCACTGCGACCCCACGTCAACCCCACAGTGCCGACAAGGGTCAGAGGTCAGGGCCAACTCCAGCTGGCGGTAGCCTACCACGCCCCCAAGATGTCCCTCCCTGCACCTGACCCACGGGGACACTGAGGGCCTTGCTCCAAATGATGTTCCGGGACCACAGGGGCCCTGGCCAGCAGTAGGGGCTGCAGAGGCGGGGACAGAGCCCCAGCCGGGCGACGGGAGCAGAGCCAGCTGGGCGCTAGTCAGGACAGGCAGGGGACAGATAGCAGATACACTGTGAGAACCGGCCACAGGGGCAGAGGCAGAGAGGACCCAGAGCCCAGCCACTCGTGCCCACCAGAGCCGACAGCCGGTGCCAGATGCGGCCAGCAGGCACCGAGGTGCAGCCTGGGAAGGCGGGGTCCCAGCCTAGGGCCCTCAGGGTGACAGTGTCCCAAAGGGCAAGCGAGGCCAGGCCTGGGAGGGTCCCAGGAGGCCAGGGCAGCCAGCGCGGAAGGAGGCAGTGGGAGGAGGGCGGGCTCAGGGCCAGGGCTCAGGGGTCCGGCCCAGAGCCAGCCCGGCCTCAGGCCGCTTTGCCGCGAGCAAGCCGAGGCGGAGACACCCAGGGCTCTGAGCAGCAGGGCACTGGGACGGGGACCTGGGACCGCAGGGCTCAGGGGGTCTTGGAGGGGAGGTGGGAGGTGAGGAAGGGCGGGGCCTGGCCGGTGCTGGAGGCCACGTGGATCTGCCCAGAACCAGACTCCAGCCAGGCCAGCCCCAGACCTGCCTCCCTGCCCAGCCCTGCGGAGCCGAGCCGTGGCTCAGCCGCCAGACGGAAACCGCGGCCACTCCGGTTTGCTGCGAGAGGGACAGAGAAGGGTGTGGGGACAGAGGCCGGGAGCCACAAACGCGCTCGTGTTTCCTTTTAATTGTGGTGAAATACACGTGAAGTCGACCATCTCCAGCAGGGTGAGCGCACAGCTCGGTGGCATGAGGCTCAGTCACATTGTGTGTGGCCGTCACCACCGTCCATCCTCTCCAGGACATCATGTTCCCAAAGTGAACTCTGTCCCATTAACTCTCCCTCCCAGCCCCTCCCCCGGCCCCACCGCCTGCTCCGTCTCTGTGGATCAGTCTCCCCCGGGGATCACCGTGCGTGGGTCCCACGGGACGGGTCCTTCCCCGACTGGCTCCCTTCACTGAGCACGACGGCCCGTTCCACACGGAGCACCCCGGGGCCGGTCTTAGGGCTGATGGGACGACGCGGGGGAAGGGAGCCTGCCTGGCTCTGCTGGGGGCCTGGGGCAGCGCGGGGCCTGCCTGGAGAGCAGGGTCCCGACAGGAGGAGTCCCCAGACGCGCTGGTCCGTGGCCCCACAGCATCAGGGGCGCGTCCCTGTCCCCGGCGGCTGCGCGGGCCGAGGCCCGCCATTCGGGAGTGAGCAGAAGCACCAGGCGCCCTCCACAGACACAGCGCGAGTGGCACCCGCCGGCAGCCGTGGCGCAGGGACCTCAGATGGGGTGACATGACTCCCGGGGCAGGCACCGCTGTCCCCGCCTGAACTCCTGCAGGTCAAGCACTGAACTCGCGGCAAGCGTCCCTGGCGACCCCGACGCGGCCGTGGCACGGAGGGGACCTGGCTCCCCCGGGAGCAGCCTCGCACGGCCCACCTCCCCAGTGTCACCGGCTGGCCTGGGCCTGGACCACGCTGAGCAGGAGCGACCAACCCCCCAGGCCGCAGGGCCCGCAGCACAGATCCCGCACACTGCGCGGAAGCCGCCACCCACGCTCCAGGGCCCCTGCGGAGTGGCTCAGCCAGGGGAAGTCCCCGGGCGACGTGGGCCTGCACCAGCCCCACACGCCACCCTCACAAGCCACAACCGGCTCGATCGGTGCCAACTCCCAGGAGACCTGCAGGGAGACGTGCCCACAGCGGAGAGATGGGAGTCCACTCAGCCAGGGCTGCACTGAATGTGGGGGGGGGGGGGCTCCCACTGCCCGGCTGCGCCTCCCAGCTGTCCCCCCTCCAGCTGGTGTGCTCTCACAAGCCCGCCCCGAGGTCTGACTGTCCCCCCACTCCCGGAGCGGCCGCACGGTGGGGGTGTGAGCCCAGCACCCCGTGGTGAGCACGCGGCAAGCACGCCACAAACACCTCTGGCCGCCCAGGACGTGTAAGTCACAGCTCTCGTGAAACACCGAACACCGTGGCACAGGCCAGACGGGATCCCCAGCTTCCCACGCTGTCAACGAGCTGGGCCGCGTGAGCGATCCATGAGCCCGCCGGACTCCGAGCTGCTCCGGGGCGAGCGGGGAGCAGAGCCCCCCCGGGCAGAGGTGGGGGCACCTGTGTGCTTGGCCAACGGTGCCCCCCGACAGCCACGGCCAGCAAGTGTCCCAGAGCAGCACCGCCCACCCACATGACCAAGCCCAGCTCTCGGGGACTTTCCAGAGTTCGGGGCAGCCAGGGACTTTCCAGCGTGCATGCCTGCCGGCCAAGGCGAGGACCCAGGGCTGGCTGCAGTCCCTGCCCTTGGCTGGAGGCCCGCGAAGCCACCTCCTGCACCCCCGAGGACCCAGGAGCGGGGGCTGGGCCCCCTGTCCCCGGAGTTCTCAGTCCCCGCATGGCCTGCCCTCCCCGGAGAGACCGTGACCCGGGGCTCGCTCTCTGGACAGCCGGGCTGCACGGCTGCGGGTCCGTCCTGCGGAGCCCAGCGCAGCAGCGCAGGGCAGCGTGCGGGCCTCCGGGGGCCAGGGCCCCGTCCGTGCAAGGGCACGGGGCACCCAGAGCGGCTCCGCCTGCAGGCCCCTCACGGGCCGTCGTCTGCCGCAGACGCAACCGAGCCGCCCGCTGGCCAGGGCCCTCCTGGGGCCCTGCCATGAGGCGCAGCACTAGCCCGGGTTCCCCCCCACAGCAGGGGGTCCCCCTGCAGCCAGCACAGGGCCGGGCACGGGTGCAGGAGAGCCAGGACACCACACGCAGCCCCCGCCCCACCGGCCGAGGCTGCACTGGGTGGCACCACGGCCTCTCCACGCGGAGCCCAGCCTGTCACAAGCCCCTCCCCCAGCCCGATGGCCCTCACTCCACTTCCTGTCTGCGTCCGCCTCCTCCGGGCCCTCACGGGATGGGGTCCTACAAGCCCCGTCTTGCTGTGGCTGCGCACACTCCCCAGACCCGTCCTTGCTGCCGCCCGGCAGGACTGCCTCCCACTTCAGGGCTCAGTGACGCTCCGTGCTGGACACGATGCATCTCGTCTGTCCCTTCGCGTGCTGGCGGACTTGGCCACTGTCACCCTCCGTGGCCAACAGCCGTCTGCGACACCAGTTTCTAGAAGGCATCTGTTACGGCCAGGTGACGACCAGACCACTGGACGAGCGCTGGCAGCCAGGAGCCCACCACACGGACCCCACTGTGCCGAGGCACGGACACGAGCCAGCCCCGCCCGGCAGAGACGGGCCACGGAGCAGACACAGCAGCCGCTGCCGCTGCCCCTGCCAGGTGCCTCTGGGGGACCCCAGGGCACACGTGCACACGCCTTCTGCAACTCCCAACGTCAACACGACTCAAAATAAGAAAGGACTTTGTCTGAATGTGACGGAAAGGTCCCACAAGAAAGCGAGCTGGCGTCCTGCGTGTTTGAGGACGCGCTGCAGTGGCACTCGGGCTGGCACTCACTGCCGCACCGCGGCCCCATCCGCCAGACGGGGAAGCCGGAACACTGAGAGGGCAGCGCCCCGCGGGGAGGCCCTACCTCGTACTCTTTGAGGGTCCCCTTCCAGGCGCAGCCGGGGTTGGGGCAGACGGCCGGCAGGCTCTCCACCTCCCTGCGGGCAGCATTGTCTGGGAAAGCCTGGGGAGAGAGCGCCCGCGGGTGAGCCTCGGCCCTGCGCGTGAGCCGCCGCCCGCCGCCCCGCACGCCGGACCCCGGACAGCGGCTCTCAGGGCCGCTGGACCGGTGCAAACTCCCCAGCGACCAGGCTCATTCCTAGCGGCTAAAGCGGCGGTCCCCGGCCTTCGTGGCACCAGGGACCGCACTCCCTGTGAGGATCCAGTGTCCAGTGAGCTGAGGCGGCACTGCGGGGCGGCTGCAGATGCAGACGAAGCTTCGCTTGCCCGCCGCTCACCTCCCGCAGCGCGGCCCAGGGCCTCGGGGACCCCCCGCCCCGCCCCTGATGCTATCGGAGGAAACGCAGACACGCGTCCTGTGTGACGGTCCCCGCGCCGGGGCTGCCGACTCACCGAGCTGCTCTCTAGGATGGAGACACCGTCCTCGTAGATGCCCTCGTGCACGCAGGCGGCGCAGTTCTGGGGCCCGGAGCTGGCGGGGGAGGGAGGCCCACGTGAGCCCGCTGCCCAGCGCACGCGCCGCGCCTGCGCGACCCCAGCCACCGTCCCCAAGTCAGCGACGAGCGCACGTCAGCGACGGGACGGTCACAGCACGTACGACAGGCTCAACGCCCATGGCCACGAGCCCCGCACCGTGAACCCGTCCAGTGCCCATGTGGAGACCCCCTTGGACGGGGAGTGCCCCCCTGCGCCCCGCACCCCCAGAGCGGCACGCCGCCCGCGTGTGCGGGTCTCCTGCGCCAGGGTTTCCGGCCCGTCCCCCGGGGACGGGGACGGGGACGGGGACGCGCGCGCCGCACCTGAGGATGCTGCTCAAGCAGAAGGAGCAGTAGCGGTGGCCGCACTGCGCCTGGAAGGGCCTGCGCAGGACGTTCCTACAGGCCGAGCACAGGTACTTGTCCTCCAGCCTGGTGCCCAGGACGGTCTTCGAGAAGCCGGGCTGCAGCACGTCCAGGGAGCCGGGCGGGGTCACGCTGGCCGCAGCCATGAGCGCCGCGCCCCCCGCACCGCCAAGCCCTACGGAAGAACAGAGGGCGTCACGGCGGGCCCCGCGAGGCGCCCCGACTCCAGAGTGCTCCTCCGGGGACAGGGGCCCTGCCCAGCCGCGGGGAAGGGGTCTGGGCCGCCAGGCGGACCGCAGTCGAGAACGTGAGCGGCAGGGTTTTGGTCTCCGGGGAGCCCTGGAGACGGTCCTCGTCCAACCTCCCATCACGAACGTGGAATCCAGGGCTCGGCAGAGCGGTGACCTGCCCACCGGCACGGCCGGCGCCCGCAGGCCTGGCGCCCGCACGCCCACCCCACAGGCCCCGGACCACCGGCTGTCCTCAAGGTCACCAGCCCAGCCTTCCACCCCCGGCCCGCTTGCTGCGACCCACGGACGGAGCGTGTGCCTGCGTCTGAGCACGGAGGACGCCAGCTGCCCGCCGACACTAGGGACCAGCTGTCCTCGGTCGTCCCTGAGGGTCCCACAACGGTGCTGGCTTCCACGGCAGGTCGTACGAATCAGCCTGCAGGGCCCAGGACGGGGCCACTGCATCCCGCAGCGTCTCCCCCGTCAGCCCGGTGCCACCGCTCTGCTCCCCGCCCACCACCCAGCGTCCTCCCTTCAGAGCCACCCTGTGCCGTGCGCGAGGCCGTGGCGAGGCCCCTGAGGCGAGGCCGTGAGGGCCGGCGACGGGTGGGGTTCCCAGAGCACGCGGTGACCTCGTGCGGGCGCACCGTTCAACGTCCAGTCTCAGAACCACAGGAAGTCGCACCTGCTGGCCCCTGAACACGAAGCGCTGTCCCCAGGCAAGCTCGAGACCCAGGGGCACCAGCGGCCCCCTCGCTCCCACGCGCCCCTGGGTGCACGTCCCGTGGGGCTCTGGCAGAACCGTGCAGCAGCTGTGAGACAGCGTCCCTCCTAGGAGACGTCAGCGGCACTGCTCCTGCACTGTCCTGAGTGGGCGTGGAACCACAGGAACCAGGGACAGGTGTGTCTTCCAGGCATAGCCACTTCCAGTTGACTACGGGGACCTGTGACCCACGCCCGGAGGGCGCGCCGCGGCTCCCAAGGCCTCCACGCCCTGCGTGGGCTCCTGCACCACCCGGCGGAGGGGGCGCTGCGCCCAGGGTGTGTCAGCGCCGGCGGGCCACGTGCTCTCCGCACACCGGGGCACGCTCAGGGCCTGGAGGATCCAGCCCCTCGAGCCCCCGTGGCACAGACGTGAAGCGCCGGGAGGGGCCCCATTAACGAGACCTTTCGGCGCGAGCGCTAAGCCGGAGTCCGCAGAGCCGGCGATGCACAGGGTCCCGCTGCAGCCTGCCCCGTCGCCATCACTGGACACGGGTCCCGCGGGAGCACGCCCGTCCGGGGCAGGACCCCGCACTGTCTGACCGTCTTCCGTCTGGCCGCGCTACCCACCTGCGCCCACGAACCGCTCGTGGTTTAAAACGATCGTGCTCAACTGCATTAGAGGAATTTTTAATCATTGCTAAAAAAATAATGAAACGCGTTCTTCAGGAGACGACTTTCCTGCGTCACGTTAAACAACAGCGTGGGGCGTCCAGGGCGCTGAGGGCGGGGCCACTGCGCCCCCCACGTCTGGCCAACTCGCTCCCTGCAGCGCCCGGCCCCAGGCTGTGCTCCCGCCCGCCAGTGTGCGCCCCCACGGCCCGCCCGGGCCTGGCCAACTCGCTCCCTGCAGCGCCCGGCCCCAGGCTGTGCTCCCGCCCGCCAGTGTGCGCCCCCACGGCCCGCCCGGGCCGTGGCCGTCTAACCACACCCTGCGCTACGGACCTGGCGACAACCACTCTGGTCAGACACAAAGACAGCGTCCTTCCTGCCTGATGCAAAAAAGGCCTGACACGCGGCCGGGCGTCCGCCGCTGTCCGTCTGCTCCCCGTGACCTCCCGGCCCCGCGGGAAAGCGGGAGTCCACGCTCCCCCAGCGGGAGGACACCCGCCACGCATGCAGCAGCGAGGCCCGCCACGGCCACGCCGCACGCCGGGGTCCTCGGTGCTCCGTCCACCACCGCTTCACTGCAGTCTCTCCCACACGCACACTCACACACACTCACTCTCTCACACTCACACACACTCTCTCTCTCTCCCCTCAAGAACCGTAGGAAAAGCAGCACAAAGCCCAGAGTGGCACGCCTCTCGGAAGCCACCACTCCCAACGCCGTCGCATGTTAGGCCTGCGGCCCCACAGGGAGGAAACCCCCCACGCCCGAGCCTCCTGGCGTCCGCAGTCACGGGGCGCGGGGCTCCCCGCCCGCCACGGTCCGCTGCCCAGACGCGGCGCGCACAGGACGGCGTCCGTCCCCAGGGGAGTGGCTGCGAGGGGTCGGGCGCCAGAGCACGCCAACCCAAACCCCACGTCCAACTGGTCCTGCCAAGCTCCCGATTTAGTCCCGAACCCCGACTCCCAGGTGAGGTGGTGAAAACACACACCATGAACGCCCCACCTGCACCGGCTGCCGCGGGCGTGCGGACGAGCCGCCGACCCACACTCGCCCCGGCCCCCAAATGCGCCCACACGGGGGTGCACGGACTCCCGACGGCAGACGGGCGCCGTGGTAGAGGGCACCGCGACGGGGGTGTCCCCGGAAGGATGCCAGCGCGTGGCACCAAGGACAGGGAACTGTGCGGTGGTGACAGAAACTGGGACAGCAGCTACTTTGGGGGTGCGGGACTGCGATTAGATACTTGGTCTTTTTTCTCAGTTCCTGGCACAGCGCTCCCAAAACCCCTGGGATTTCCTGAGTGACGGGGCCAGGAGCGACACTTGTCATTCACACGCCCTTTACCCCCGCCCGCCCCCACGTCCAGGCTGCAGTGCCTCAGTCCCCAGCGGTCAGCGACCTGATCGGGCACACCTTCACGACGGCTCTCCCGAGCCGACGTGGGCTCGGCGAGCTTCTGGGCGGGTGAGCACGCGCGGCGCAGGGAGGTGGGAGCTGGGGACACGGCACGTGCCCCCTCCCGCCCCTCGTCTTGTGCATCGCTTCCACGCGGCGGTCACTTGGGCGCACGTCCGAGTTCCGGTGTGCGGCCTGCTCCGTGCGCGTGCGTCAGTGGTGTCGGTAAATCTCTCTCAGAAGTGTGTGCTGTGTTGTTACGACCCCCCAGTGCTGCCCCAACCGACATCGAATCAGACGTCGGAGGGCCAGCTGCCGGCAGCGTCACCATGCCACCGTTCAACAGGGAGCCCCACCCTATCAAGTGCCAGGGGCTGAATTTTGCAGTTGCGCCCCCACAGACAGGTACTCCTGTTCTGCACACTATCGGGATTCCCCGACGCGTTTCACACCTGCCGTGCAACGAGCCCATCCAAGGACTTCACCCGCACAGCCACGGGCGTGCGGCCCCCGGGGAAACACACGTTCCAAGGGTAACTTTACACCCTCCATCTTCCCTCCAGCTCAGCGGGACACCGGACAGTAGCCTGGCGCCCCCACAACGCCTGGCCCGACCGCTGCTCACACCGAGTGTCACTAGCACGCGTGGTCAGGGAGGGCCCTTCCAGCCCTGCACTGTGAGCCGTGGTCACCCATGCGATCGGCCCACGCGTCCAGCCTCTCGTGAACAACTGGCACTTCCAGCAGGGAGAGATGAATTAATGACGACGCAGCCACTCTGTCCCTTTAAAGCAGCGGTCTCTAACCTTTGTGGCACCGGGACCGGTGTTCCTGATGACGAGGCGGGGATGCTGGCGCTGGGGAGCGGCTGCAGGCACAGACGAGGCGTCCCTCGCTCACCCACAGGCCCATGTGGGGGATATGTGGGCACCCTCCCTGCTCCCCAGGTTCCCGGATCTGGCAACCGACTCCGACACCCATGGATCTGGCCCTTCCCCACGGTGCCCCACCCTCTCCACAGCGGGGCACCCCACTCCTGGAACCCACGCCAGCCATTCCTTTCACCTGAGTCAGCCCGCTACGCCACCTCCTGCTCCAGCCCTGCTATGCGCTCTCTTCCCTAACTCACGAGCCGTCCACGAGACCCCTGCCCCAAACGCCATCTCCACCCCACCGGGCCCCCCAGGGGACACGGTCTGGCCCCTGCTCCTGCTCACGGCTGGACACACCGCAGCTCAGACCCTGGGACAGCCTCTGCTCAGCCTGCCTCGGCCCCACCCAGGCTCTGCCCCCGGGGGAGGGCGTCACCAAGTGTCCCCAGGGAGGGCCCAGCACAGGGAGGACCGGAGCCTTGAGCACAGGCCCAGACTCGAGGGCGGACAAAAAGCGCACCCTGTTCTTGGCATAACCCGTGGCACCTGTGGGTAATTTTTTCTGGTTTTCCTGGACACGGTCTCGACGTCCCGTGGGAAACTGACCTGCCAGGTCACCCTCGGCCAGCGCACCGACGGCTGGGGGGCGGCTCGGCAGGCTGGCGTCTCGCACGGCCAGAGAGGGGGCCCGACCCCAACTCTCAAAACACAAGGTGGAAAGGCCTCCCTGGACAAACGCCTCCTCCAGCAGCCAGCAGCCACTGTACACCCTGGGCTGTCACCCCAAACGACGGCCACGTGGAGACGACGCGCTCCGTCAGGTCCCCAGAGGGGTGACATCTGGGCTTATCTCACCGGTAAGCCGAGAAGCCAAGGTGGGGGATCCCAGCTGAAAACCCCCACTTCCCGCGCCCCCGTGGCAGGCAGAAGGCATGCACACGGCGGCCACTCCAGTCACTGTCGCCCCCACGAAGGCTTCCGGGCTCCCGCCATGGACCACGCGTGGCGCTGGGGAGACAGGCATTACCACTGATGCAGGCCACAGGCGAGGGCAACACAGCCCTGGGTGGCAGGGGTCTGGGACGCACACAGGAAGGGCACGTGCAGGGCACAGCCTGGCATGTCAAGAGGTGCCTGCACGGTTGTCCCAGGCAAAGGGACCAGCCGACCAGAGGCCCAGGTCAGAGTGCGTGCCTTTGGGAGCCTGAGAGCCAGCGAGGGGACCCGGGGGGGCGGGGACAGCAGGCCAGGGGCTGGAGGCAGCTGCTCCAGGGTGCAGACGCCTCCGCTGACCCCACGGCCACTGCGGCCAGCAAAAGGCTTCACAAGGGACCCTGTGAAGCTCTCTGCTCGTTTCAAGCTCGAGGGCTGGTACATTCTGCGGTGTGTCACCTCTGCTGCCATAAAGCTGTTTCAAACACACTTGAGCAGCGACTCCGAGCTGGCTGGGACCTCCATCTAAACCCCACAGTCCTCGCAGGTGGCAGTGGCCCCTGCCCGGCCCCCCGGCGCCTGTCGCGCCCGCCGCGGCCCCGCGGAGCGTCGGCTCACACACACACACACACGCGCAGCTGTCCCCGGGCGCCCGCTCCATCACCCCCCGCCCCCGGCAGCGGCGCGCACTCGGGGTCCCGGCGCAGGAGGCCCCCCGTGGCAGCGCGGACACGCACCGGCCCGCGCCCCCCGGCCGCGCGTGGAAGGGGCGCCGACGAGGGCAGGGCGGGACGGGGCGGGGGGCGGCTGCGGAGGGCGGCCCCATGGCGGGGCGCCCGAGGGCGTTCGCGAACTTTCCTGCGCCGGCCCCGCTCCGACTTTCAGTTTCCGGTTCCACGCCCCGAGAAATCCCCTCAGGGCGGCGCGGCGGCGGCGGCGGCGGCCCGGCCTTCCGGCGCCGCGCGCCCCAGCCGGGACCCCGACCCGTGCCCCCCGACCCCGGCCGCGCGCCCCGCCGAAGCCCGCGCGCGGCCCGACTCACCAACGGTCGCGGCGCGTCCGGAACTGCGCGCCCGCCGAGCCTCCGCGCCGCCGCCGCCGCCGCCGCAGGCCCGCCCCCACGCGCGCCTGACGGACAGGCGCCGCAGCGTACCGGGAGCGCGCAGGGAGCCGCAGCGCGCCCTGATTGGTCGGAGCCGCCGTGACGTGCGCGCTCTGGCACCGCCTCCGGGGTTTCTCCCCGCCCATGGCTCGCCGTGCGCCGCGAGCGGGGGACTCCCGCGGCGGCGGCGTCGCTGGGCTTCAGGTCCCGGGAACCTGGCCGGTGTCCACGAAGCGGGAAAGCCGCGGCCGAGGGCCCGGCGGCGGCACCTTCCCTCCCCGGCGCGGGTCACATTTATCAGAAAAAGACCCTGCGCACGTAGAGGGTAGGAAGGCGCACGAGGTCTCTCCTTTGAGGATAGCGACGGGTTCTAGAACTAGGCAGGGGTGATGGCTGCCCGACGTGACGATCGTACGAACCACGCTGAATTGTATCGTTTCAGTGGTGAATTTTACCGCCGCACAAAACCCAAAACGCACAACTTATGGCCTCCAGACACACAGAAACGGAAACATCTAGAAATAAGGCAGTGGCCTTGGCCAGCGAAAAGGGGGCAGTGCTGGGAAGGCCGACTGTCGAGCCCATCCCTGCTGCTAAGTGGGTGACCGGAGGCCAGTCTGTTTCTTTATCTGCCAAAGGAGGGTCAAGGCAAAACCGACCATCTCATAGAACAGGGTCTTTGCCGAATATCTGACAGGCAGCATTTTCGTGTCCCCACTTTGCAGAGAGAAGATTCCTTACCCCAGGTCGCGCACACAGCACATCTGGCACGTCCACTCCAGGGGTCATCTGGAGCCATGGGAAGCACCCCAGGACGGAACAAACTGGAATACAGCTGGCTTTGTGGTCACGTCATCTGAACTGCTTACATGGCCTTGGACTCGCTTGCGTCACACTGCATAAGTCATCCCTTCGTTTGGAGCTGGGATTCCCGGATCCAAAGCTCAGTATCCCTGGGAGACAGCAGCAAGCCCCCTCCCGCCCCCCGCCTCTGACAGAAGTGCCACCATGTCGGAGATGGCTACAGGTGGCCGTGGAAACTGCCCCCCTGCCTGCCAGTTCAGCAAGGTTTCACCAAGCCCCTGGCCGAGCAAGCCTCAGTTTCCCAGCTGTGAACTGCAGCAGCACCCCTGCAGGAGATGGTCCTTGCAGCAAAGAGGTACACAGCTGCAGCAGTGTACCCCGCTTCCCTCAGGTAAAATCAGGTCGTCGCCTGCCTTCTAAAGAGATTCGCCGGGAGTGTCAGACCTCACTCCTCCAGGCTTAGGGACAGGGCAGAAGTGCTGGCTGGGGGCCACCTCCGCCCCGCTCGTGTCCAGGGATTTGATGAGCAAGGTCTCAATTCCTGGGAAGGCAGCCAGCCACCTGCCGACGTCACTGAGTCAGTCCCGAGAGTACCCGCCAGGGCTTCTGGGACGAAAACGCCTTCGTTTATTTTAAATATTGCTGCTTTTACAGGACTTTCACATGCTCGGTTCCCCCCATTTAATTCGTGACAGGCCTACGAGGTGTGCAGAGATGACAGCAGAGAGAAAGGGAGCCTCAGTGGCATGGCCCTGACTAGGAAGTGTCTGACCCGCCCAGGCTGCCAGCTCAGAAGGGGTGACACCTTCACCGTGACAGGCCAGGAAGGGGTGACTCACTCTGGTCCTTGGGCAGCTCAGGGGATTCCCACTCAAGTTCCTTCCTGTCAAAAAGAAAGCAAAACTCGGCCCTCAGAGGCAGCCGCCATGGGGAGGGGCTGGAAGTCACCTGGGACAGCTCCAAGCAGCCATGGGCGGGAGCCAGGCCCGGAGTCCTGTCCTGGGCTTCCGTGCCCCCCAGAGAGAGGCACGGGCCTGGCCGCAGGTCAGGGCAATGCCGTGTGGACGCCCGCTGCTCCTGGCTCAGCAGGAGAGGACCCGTCACCTGGGCCTGCAGACCACGGGGTTGGGACCCTGCCAATGCCACCTGCCATGGCCAGAGTTTCTCGGAGGCAAGCAGCTCATCGCTCTCGAGCCAATGACAGCCTGTGTTGCCCCCTTTGCCTTCCTCTCTCCCCTTGGCATCTGTGCCCCAGGACATCCCAGAACATTGGGGGCCCCCATGCTCCCCACAGGCATGGCCCTCACGAGGCCCTCAGCACAGACCTCTGCTCACTGGGGCCCCTGGGAGGACAGACATCAGCTCACACACAGGCCTGGAGGCAGGAAGGCCGACCTGAGCTCCCACTCGGGACCTGGACATAGGACGCCCCTCACCTGCCAGGTGCTGTCCTCACAGCCTCCCGAGGCACAGACACCTCACCAAATATGACTGCCCTCTCTTCCGAAAAGCTCACCCCTTTTCTCATCTTTCAGACATTTGAAGGTCAGCCCTGGGCTGCAGCTTCTGAACAAAGTGGCTTTCACTCCCGCTCTGCTGCCACCATCTAAGGGACACATTCCAGAAAGATCAGCACCATCCCTCCCCCAGAGCAACCCCCAAGGGAAGGGGAAGACACCAGGAGGCTGCAGAGCCCAGGTGCCCCGCCGGCAGCGCGAGTCCACCCAGAGGAAAGCCGGGGTGTCTGCGTGTGGAGCGCGGGTCCAGGTCAGCGGGGAGGGCAGGGGCCCAGGGATGGGATGGGGGAGCGGGAGACAGGCACCTGGCCGGCTCCCGGCAGACAGGAAGGAGCAGCAGTAATAACAGTGGGAGCGGCAGGTTCACCGGTCACCGACTGGCACCGCTGAAACCAGCTGATGACACTGCCGATCCCGCAGGTCTCAGGAAGCTCCGGGAAAGTACTAGGAGGGAGGCGAAGATCGCACCCAACCCCCCCCCACCTCCCTTCAGACAACCTCAGAACACATGCCACCCCACACGCAGGGCCCAAGGCCAGGGGACAGCCTCGTGTGCAGCCCTGCAGGTGCGCAGGGCTGGCAGGCCCCAGGGCCTTTGCACCCGCCAGGCCCTCACCTGGACCAGCTCCCTTCTCCACCAACGCTCAGCAGGCCTGGGCTCTGAGTGGGGGTCTCAGTGTCTTGGGATAGAGAGGGTCTGGCAGTGGACCCCTGTCCAGGGGGTTACCCACTCGCCCGGCCTGACGAGAATTGGTCTGTGTGCACGTGCCCTGCCCCAGGTGTGAGTCGCTGGAGGGAAGCGGCCCCTTCCGTCCCACTGGGGCCAGTTCTTGTCTCGTTCTCGCTGGAGGGACTGGAGGCTGACGGGACAGAGAGGCTTGACCCACCGCAGGTGCCCCGGCCGCCCAGGGCAGCGGCAGGTCCGTGCGCGCCCTCTGCCGGCGGCGGCCGGAACTGCCCGTGAACCTGGCCCTGACGCCGCGAGCAGGCACCACACCTGCTTCCTGAGAGCACCTGGCTGCGAACCCGCGAACTGTGAGCCAGCTCTGCTCGCACTCGGATTCAGCAGGTGAGATCACCTGGCCAAGGTCCTCGCCCGCGTCCGGGAGGCTCCAGGTGCCTAGGAGGGTGTCTGTATCCTGCCACCCCCGGCACCCGGCACTCCTGGCCCACCCCTGCCGCCCTCAGCAGCACCCCCACGCCCCCTTCAGCTCCACCCCTGGGCCCGGGCCCCCAGGCTCCTTTAGCCCAGCTGGGACCTCTGACCCCGGTCCTGCTCGGTCCACTGTGGTTCCACCACCAGGCCCATCCCTGTCAGCCCCACCCTCGCCAGCTGCCCGTCTCTCCTGCCCTGGCCACCTACCCACACCCTGCACCTGGCTCAGTCTTGGCCACCGTCTTCTGTGGCTGAGGGGATTCGAGGAGTCACTCCCCAGTAGCCAGAGAAGCGGGTGGCCCTCCACCACTGCCCCCTAGGGGTCCACACCTCCTCCATGCAGCCTGCCCTCCTCACGGAGGTCAGAGGACTGGACACCCGAAGGATCCTTTCACACCCCCTCCTCTGCAGGACCCAGGTGTGTTGAGTGACAGTGACAGTGGCCGGAATAGGAAAGCACATGGTGAAAGTTTCCTTCAGGGAATGTCCCCTACACTGTCCTGTGGAGGAAAAAGGAACACCCTTCAACAGGAAGAGAGAAGCAGTGGACCGGGACCTTCGTGACGTAAACGCTTCTTTCCAGAAACGGAGGATGTGCGGGTTTTTCTCGGTGACGAGTGATAACGCTGTGTCTCGCTTCGCCTCGCGTCTTAATGTTTGCCAATTCGACAACAATTTTGTCCCAAGTGATCTTTGCTTGTCATGTCCCGTAGGCACTCCAGCTGTGTGTGTCTAGTTTCACTCAGGTCATATCAACCTTAACTTTGGGGATTTTCTTTCCCTTGAAGTCGCACATACGCCGATAGGAAGCACCTTACACGTAGGTTACGTTCGGTGCAGATTCATCAAAGCTCCAGAAATTATTCTAAACGGGCGTCTAAAGCTCATCCTCGCAGCTTTCGACGTCTCTGCCACGGGCACATCGTGGATTCCAATGAGAACTCCAGCAGCCACGTGGCACGGCGGGACTGCAGTAACCTCAGCGTCATGGCCGCGCGAGCGTTGTGTGTTCTGCTGCTTAAACGCAGGAGTGGAAAGTTCCACCGGAGCTGGAACCACACCTGCACCCGAGCGTCTGGAGTGTCCCCCTGGAACAGAGGGTGTGGCTGACGCCACGTAGGTTACGGATGGATTACAGGGTCGCGTCTCCAGCCTGCCGTGCTCTATCTACATAGGACGACAGAGGGTATTCCTAGGAGAGTACTTGAGCCCGGATGTTATGCAGGTTTGTGAGAACGTGGCGATAAGAGAAACCAAATGAACTTTTGGTTCATTTTGTTCCGTAAGATCCACCCTTTGTGTTGCAGAATGGGGCAGGGTCATTGGAGGCCAGCGGCACCAGCATCATACAGCCCCAGAGGCCTCAGCGCCAGAGCCAGCTGGGCTGGAGGGAGGGGCTGGACACTGCGGGACGGGCCGCAAGTCCAAGGACAGCGTGACCCGCAGGCCCCCTGCTCAGCCAGCACACCCAGGCGGCTTTCCCGCCCTCACCCCTGGGGCTGGCGGGAGGTGACGAGCACAAGGGCCGTCTGGCCCCAGGGACTCCAGGCTCGGTTCCTCCCCGTGCTCCCCCCCGCCACAAGCTGGTGTCTAAGGACAGGACAGTAGGTCAGCCAGGGACCTCGAGAGGAGATGGCCCTGTTCCAGCCCAGCTGCCCTGCCGAGGTGCCCGCCCTGCAAACACTGCCGTGCACACGAGGCTCCCGGCTGCTCCCGAGGCAAATAAAGCAAATAAAACGTGACTGACAGAAATATTAGATGACTGGCAACACAGGGCAAGTGACACGGGAAAGGGACTACAACCGTAATGCATTATGTGGCTCTGCCGTGAATGACACTTATGAAATCGCGTTCATTGAAATTCCGGCAACAGATCAAACCAATAACTTGTAAGTTAAAAATCAGTAAGAAGCAGCACGTTGGTCTGTTGAGACGACCTGTCATGGTTGGTTTCCACAGGGGGGTCAGCCGCATCCACTCCTGTCCGCACTGCCCCCAGCAGTGCCTTGGCCCCACGTACATGCTTCCACGCTCCATGATGCGGCCAGAGGGCTCCACCCCAAGGCAAATCTCGGTGGGTCATTTCTGCGGGAACTCTGAAGAGGCTCTCGCTTCTCAGAAGGTGTCTGCCTGGAGGTGTCAGACCTGTGGCACCTTCCACACTTTATACGGAGCCCAGATGTCAGCCCCTGTGACACCTTCTACAGTGGAGACAGAGCCGGGTACAGTATCTCAAATAAGACTCCTCTGTTTGGGTTTAACATAGTATGGGAGCTGGTAGACAGAACCCTAGAAATTAACCAATCTGAAGAACAGAGAGAATAAAGATGGGGAGGGGGAAATACTTGTGAAACAGAACAAGCAGAACTCTATGTATTAATTGGTGTCCCAGAAGAAAAGAGATTGAGACAGAAACAAATTTTTCAATATTGTTAAGAATATTCCCAATTGGGTGAAAATATATATTGATCCAAGCAGCTCAGCAATGCCAAGCAAGATTAAAACCAAGAAAAGTATACTTGGGCATAAAAATAGGAGACCCCTGAAACTAAGAGAAAATCTCGCAAGCAGCCAGATTGCAGGTCACATTAGATACATGGGACAATGATGAAGTATATATACATATATATACATATATAATATATATGATATATATATTACATACATATGAGGAACAGCTGACTGCACATTGAAAACAATGGAGGTCATCGGACAATGGAATACTTATAAAACCCTGTAGTGTTCCACTAATATGAGGTCCCTAGAATAGCTAAAACCATAGTGACAGAAAGTAGGATGGTGGCCGCTAAGGGCTGGGGATGAGGGAAGGGGATAATGGGAGTTATTAAGGAGAAAGGACCTTCAGTGAACTTACGGAGATGAATGGTGCCGAGTCATTCGTTAATCCATATAAATGTTACGTTTCTACATTTTGCGTTTATGGCATTTGTCAATTTTTTTTAATTTATCATTTGAGTTCTTATACAAAACTTGTAAAATAACTTACAGTATTATTGCAATGCCATGTCTACATTATATAAAATGTACAAAAATATTTATATAATTTTGGTTTTATCATCGTTTTTCTTAAAAAGGCCTACCCCAAACTGTGTATGTTCAACGTCTCGGTATCACGTGGGCACAACTCCAGAAACACAGATTTTCGAATTGCATGCAGGGTAACAAAATAAAGGCATGAACTGCAACCAAGTTCAACGACTGAGAAACGGATGGAGGGTACACATCCCTTGCACCGTTTGTGAACGGACATCCGCACCCTCTCCGAGCACGTGTCCAGGCAGGGACTGGTCCGTCCCCGCCTCCCCGCCCCCGCCCCCACTCCCAAAGATGCGCCCCGGAAGCCGCGTGTGGGCCCACCAGGAGCGGGGGAACGGCGGTCCCGCGGGTGTGCCCAGGGCCGCGCGGGAGGCAGATCGTTGGGGTCGGGATTCCAGGGCTCCTGCCCTTCAGGCTGTCCCTGCTGTCATCAGCCCCTCCTCCCCAGTCCCCGCCTCTGCGCCGCTCGCGCAGCCCCTCTCCCCCGCGCCCGCCCGACTCCCCTTCCCCACCCTCGTGCCTTCCCCCACGGCCCAGTCCCCGCGAGCGTGTCCCCTTCCCTCCGCGTCTCCCCGCGCCCCCTCCGCGACCTCTCCGCGCCCTGACGTCGCCCTCTCACGTTACGCGCCGCCCGGGCTACTACTCAGACGAGCCTGGCGCGGATTGGCCCCGACGCTCCGGAAGTCCCGCCCCTCGACCGCCGGCCAATGGGAGGCGGGGGCGGGGCCGCTGCCGGCGCCGGAAGCGGCCGAGCGACGAGGCGACGTCGCGTCGCCGGGTCTCGAGCAGCTGCCGCGGAGCCGCCGGACGGACCGTCGGACCCGCCCGCCCCGCCATGGCTGAGAGCGACTGGGACACGGTGACGGTGCTGCGCAAGAAGGGCCCCACGGCCGCGCAGGCCAAGTCCAAGCAGGTGCGGGCGCCGCGCGCGTCTCCCGACCCACGGGCGGCCGGGCGGACCGGCCGGAGCGGACGCGGGGGCCG
>PVKZ01004924.1:0-66733 GCA_004027375.1 Macroglossus sobrinus | reverse complement strand
CGTCAGCCAGGGAGACGGTTCTAATCAAAAGCGAGCATCAGATGCAGGCGTGGGCCCCGCGCAAGGCCTAACGGGAGCATGTGTGGGAATCTGAAAAGGGGCTGAGGATCAGAAGAGAGTCAGGAACGGCTGTCGCCCCGGTGAGGCGGTTAGTGGACTGTGGTTACGGAAGAAAATGCTTTATTTATTTTTTATTATTTTTGGTAAAGAATGTATTTAGAAGTGAAATATTACGCTGGCAAAGGTTTTTGCTAAAATACTGTAGCACAACCACAACCAAAGACGGGCTACGTGAAGCAAAGGGGGGACAAAATCTCGTTGAATTTGGAAGACGAGCAATTAATTCACTGTATTATTTTCACTCCTTTTGTGCACGTTTCCAACTTTCCTTATATGCCTTTAAAGATGTAAGACTAAAAATTATAAAATCTGGAAAGGAAGAAAAAACTTCTTGTGAAAGAATATACTATATAGATACTTCAATGGATTGACATTCCCCATGGATCCTAATTTATTTGATCCACATAAGCAGTAAGCAAATTAGTTTGTGAATTAGTGAGTGTGAGAGTTTACACAGATGGGAAGTATTAAAAAATCTCGAGGCTTCCCCAAACTCCTACTGCACAAATCTTCCCCATGTATCATTTTATTACAGGAGTCTGTATACAGTGTGCAAATCGCAGTACAGTACTAGACAGTAATCACTTATAAATTAATTGAAATAATGCCAAATTAAAGATAAACCAAAATGCCACTCAGGAATCATATTTTCTAAAAGGAAAAATATTACCATCGCTTGCTTCACTCTTGATCTCTAAGGAGAGTTTTTCCTTTTTAATGTTTGTTTTCTAGGGCTGAGGGAGAAGAGATTTAGGGGTGGTGGTGAGACACAGACTCAGTAATCACGTCTCTGGAAACAATGACAGGCTCGGATAACAAACACTCAAGTCATGGACAATAAACAAAAACCAATGTGCGGAGTGAGACCAGCAGGATGTGAGGCCTCCCCCTGAGCAGCAAGAAACCCCGGGGATGGCCGCGATCAAAGCGGCATCAGGAAAGACCCTGCCTGAAGCCGTTGAGCATTGCAGCCTATTAACTACGTCCAAGAAAAGAAATGTGGGCCAAAAACGAAGCTCAGGAAAGTGGAAGTCACTTCTGAATACTGAGGCTTTGGAGAAAGAACTTTCACATAATTTTTTTTTAAATTGTCCCAGAATTTTTAGAGAGTCTTTCTAATTCCATAGCTAACTCATCACAGGTTGCTACAGTAATGACTTTGAATGGCTTTGTTTAGATCAGTAGAGCCACAGAAAACCTCCATCTACTTTCGAGACGTGGAAATGCCATTCCGATGGAAACACAAGCAATCTGAGGGATCTTTAAATAAGTAATCAAGTCACAGATGAGTTTCTACCATCTCCTAACTCCACGCTTCCTGTGGGTGGTCAAATGAAGCCTCTTCCCAGGAGAGTGAGGAAATTCCAGCCCAAACTGCTGAGAGAATCATGTTTCAGGATCGTTGAAGAGGAAAAAAAAAAGGTTCTAAGGACCTGACATGTTAAAAGCTATTAGATGGTATTTTTGCTGCCCTGTGATTGAACTATACAGGTTTAATTTCCTTAGCTCGAGAAAAGCACTCAGGCCTGGCCTGGCACGCTGGCCTAATGCTTCTGATTCCTTAATGGAAACTACTTAATAAGGAGTTAAAGTTGATGAAAGCAGTTCCTCTGAGCTCAGAGAGGAAAACGGGCTGCTGGGGCTTCTGCTCACACAAGGCTGCGAGCTGGGCCAGCCGCTGGCCGGGTTCAAGGCCGCGGGGCCAGCAGCTGGCCGGGTTCAAGGTGCTAGGCACTGGGCCAGGCAGTGGCCGGGTTCAAGGTGCCTGTGGCAGGCCGTTCTCAATGTGGCTCCCACCCCGCCTGGGTGTGGAGACACAGCGAGCAGGTTTTACCGGGACCCTGTGTAGGGCGTAACTTTTTTCTCGTCACTGACCAGTGATAATGAACACAGCCGAGAAGGCCTTGTTTTCATGAAAACATCGATGGACATTTAGACAAGCGGCAAAGGGCCTGGCACCACACACGCCCTCAGGGCCGGGCCCACAGACAGGCGAGAGAAGCACGCGAGTCCGCTTCGGGCAGAGGGTGTGTCCCAGCCCCCTCCGCAGCTGAGGCGACCCACGGCCAGCTACACGAGGACCCGCCATCCGCTGCCTTTGGGGTGTGGGTCAGAGGGCCCTCAGGGGCTGCTCTAAACCAGGACGAGTAGTAACCATGGAGGGTGTGTGCCCCACCGGTCGGCAGCCACAGGAGCCATGTTGGGGGCTCGGGGGTACCCGCAGACTCAGTGAATGAATGAAGCTCACGGGCCCTGGACACGGGCCTTGCCTGGGCTGAGTCTGGGTTCCTTTCATCATGTTTCACAGACAGACTCGGTGCCATCTACTTATCCTTACTTCTGCTGGCACTTCATCACGTTCAAAATAAAAAAGATCATCCCTGACTCAGAATGAAGAACCGCCCTTTGTGTCGGAGAAAAATGAAAGAAACCTGTACTTCTTTCTACTAGTCACGTATTTGGTGTAAAATTCGGCTTTTAAAGTAAGAATTATGTACCATTTGAGAATACTTCTGTGGGGGAAAAAAACTGGGTTTCCTACCCCCTAAACTGCTATCGGCCCAGGCGAGCTCATTCCTGCTCCTGGAGGGAGGGAAGGAGGACCAGGCCAGGAGGAGCCTGTGTCTCTGCTCCCATAAGACAGGGAGTGCTGCTTAGGATCCGGTCGGGTTTAAACGAACCATGATGCCCATGTCCTTGCTTCCAGAGGCTCTGCCCTGGGCTGCCCGCTGCACACTGGTGCTGCCCTGTCCTGCTGTGTGAGGTCCGCCCTGCCGCCCCCTCTGCCGCCCCCTCTGCTTCCACCCCAGTTTCAACTTCAGGGCAGAGCTGAGTCCCGTCCCCGCCTGCCCCGTCCCCCGCAGGGAGGAGCTGAGGCAGAAGCGTTTCCCGTCCTCTCTCCTCCTCCCCACACCACGGAGGCTGAGGGAGAGGATGCAGGAAGAGGGCCGGGCAGGGGACAGAGAAGGCGCCCCGGGGGCCTCAGAGGCCACAGGTGGCCCACGCGCAGCCAGGGGAGCAGCCAGGGGCGCGGCGGCCGGCCCTGGGGACACTCACGTCGATGGCGTCCCTCTCGAACACGCGCAGCTGCAGGAAGAGGTCCAGCTTGACCTTGCGCTCCTGGAACAGCTCCTCCATCTGGGCCTGCGCCTCGTCCAGCTGCTGCAGCACCGTCTCGATGTGGCCCATGGAGCTGCTGTGGGGGGTCTTGTTGCTGGAGATGGCGGAGTCCCTGCGGGGGCGGGGGCGGGGGCGGGGGCCGGGGTTTCAGCCGCAGGGACAGGAACCGGAGGAGAAGGTCTCGCATTGTCCCTGTCCCAGATCCCACGGCTCAGGACTTCAGGGGGAAGAGAGCCGGGGCAGGAAGCGGGGCTGCTGGCCTCGGAAGATGGGGTCCGCCACCCCTCCCTCCCGCAGGGCGGCCCCCGGCGGCTTCCTCCCCTGAGCGGCCCCCCAGGCCCGGGACACCCTGGAGAAGGCCGGCCGCACGTCCTCACGGCTGCTCAGAGAAATCTAAGCCCGTCAGGAGAGCTTCGTTTTTAGCCACGATTTTTCTCCTTGAGCAGGGAGAACAGAGGACCCGTATTTACTCGAGGGGCAGCGTCACACGGGCTATGAGGGGGATGAACGTCAGTGCAATCAAACCCCCCGTCAAAGTGAGTTTTGCTGACTCTGAGCACAGCGAGCATCACTGAAGCTGCCAGACACAATGCCGTGAACTGTCCTCCCAGTGACGAGAGGGGGGCGGGTCACACTTACATCCTGGTCCCTGGGAGCCAAGAAGAGGGCTTGGCCTCTGGGCCCGGCCCTGGCCCCGGCCTCCCTGCCACAGGGCGTGCCCGAGGGACAGGTGTCACCCCGAGGCCGGACCCTGCCTGCTCGGGCCTGGACTCGAGAAGAGGGGGTCGCCCCACCACACAGAGAGGCAGTCTCGGGGCCTGAAGGTTTCCATTAGTCTGCTTTGTAAAAATATTTCAATAATTTTTTTTGAAAAATTGGGTGGGTGTTAAGAAGAAATAAATAATCAATAAAGGCTGAATTCTGGGAAGATTTGTGAGTCAGTGCTGCCGTGAGAAAAAATGATACGGTGAAATAAAAAAAAAACTAAGGGAGACGGAAAGAGAAGGGGAGGGGCACCTGTCCATCACGCTCGCCCGTGTCACCGTTCTCCCTCCCGTGGCACAGAGGGGTACGGCCGACTGTTCCCCAAAGCGAGGGGAGGGGAACCACTGGCAGGACTTCCCAGCGGAGGGTCAGGGGTCAGCGGGGCGGGCCCACCTCAGCTGCTGGATGAGGTCCTCCCCTTCCTTGATCACGTTGACGGTCACTTGCAGGGTGGTCTGCTGCTGCTGGCCGAAGCGCTTGATGAGGTCCTGCACGGCCTCCACGGACTCGGCGTACACGTCGTCCAGCAGCTCCTTCTGCAGCTCCTCCAGCCACGTCCACAGCTGCGGGGAGACCCACGCCGTCACGGGGGCCCCCCGCCTCCCACGGGGGCCCCAGGGCTGGGGACTGTGAGCGTGGGCAGGAGGGGAGGGGAGGGGAGGGGAGGGGAAGGGTCGCGGCCTGCTGCCAGGGTGACGGGAGGGAGAGAGGAGCACCCTAGAGAGTCCACCAGCCGGCCGAGAACACGCACAGAACAACGCGGTGTGCAGCCACCGTGAACGGGCAGAGCGCCGAAGGGGCCTGTCACACAGAGGGAAAAGGACAGGCGGGGGGACGTCGCTCTTTCTCATTCTTCCTCGGCTCGATCTGGGCGCAGCGGAAATCAGAAAAGACCCCCTCCGAATGCTCCACATAACAGACATTCTCTCACGCATCTCCTGGATGGTGTTATTTTGAGCAAGGGCATTATGATCTCTTATTAATTAGTAAGCCACTACACGAAGGTGTGTGGGAGCTTTACAGCTCTCAGAAGAGAAGGAAGCATACAACGCGGTCGTCACTGGCAGGATTTCCCAGCGTCCGTGCTGCAGACCTGGCAGGGGATGCTGTGGTGACCACACGCAGGCCACAGCCGAGCCGGCCGCAGCTCCGTCCACCGCGAAGCACGCGCCTGCACGGCCACCAGCACTGGAGACGCGCCCGCGGGCTTGGATGGGGAACGACGACTCGGCAGCAGGGACGCTTCAGGCGGACGGCAGCGGGGCGCTCTGCTGGCTTCTGGGGGGGTCTCTGCCTCCTCCAGCTCTCTGGGGAGCCATCGGGTAAGCCACAAATGACAATTAATTATGCCAAGCGGGCCCTGGTGGCTTGGGAGCAGAGAACATGCTTCCCACTTCCTCGGGGCTGTGAGAATCCCCCCCAGGATCTCACACGTGTCTGTTACAGACAGCTGCCCCAGCCACGGGGCCCCCGGGTCAGGAGCCGGCCCCCCTGGCACTGCCCAGCCACACTGGCCTTGGTGGCTCACACAGCAGCACTGCATCTGCCCAGATAGACTGTGCTGTATTCGATCTTCTGTTTCTGAGCCAATCCTTTCCGAAAACTGCTTTAAGGAGGTCTAACTGGTACATAACGAACGGCGTGAATTTACAATGCGCGCTTTGCCAGGTCTGACGTATGCAGACACCCACGACAAGGTCACCGCGATCGGGACAGTGAACGGCTCCTTCATCCCCCAAGTTTTCTTGTGCCCTATGTAATCCCTCCCTCCGTCTCCCTCCGCCCTCCCTCCCCAGGCAACCTACTTCCAGCCAGTATAGATTACCTTGCAGGATCTAATATATATATGTAACATATATATATATGTATAACATCTGGGTTGCTTCCAGCTTTTGGCCACGAGAAACACAGATGCTGGAAACACGTGTGCACAGTCTCTGCACGCACCTACGCCTTCCTTTCTTTTAGGTAAGCATCTAGGTTTGAGTGGCCGGATCGCGTGCCAGGTGCATGATCAACTTTTTAACAAACTGCCACAGTGGCTGTTCCGTTTCCGTCCCCACCAGCAGTGAATGTGCACTGAGGGCTGAGGCCATGTGGCCTCTGGTTTTAGTTATACGCCGCCTTTAATTTTAGGAGCTTCGTTCGCATAATATACAACTAGTAGGAATTAGTAGCTCCTCTCTTAAATGTATTGAGAAAATAGGAGTGCAAATTTTTAAAAGCCTGCTAGAAAAACACCGCAGTATCAGCAAAACACAACACTGAGATGGCTGGCGGAGAAAGTGCATGTCCCGGGTAAGACACCCCAGGACACAGGTGTCGCCACTGCCCTCCCACCCCTTCAAACAGCTGGCTCAGCTCTTTCCTCCCTGGCCCAGCCAGGGACCCAGCCTGTGGGGCAGGAGGCGGGGCGGGGTGCCAGTCTGGGTGGGCACGTCTGCGAAATTCCTCTTCTCCAGCAAATACTACCATTTAGGAATACTGCCATTAAATACCATTTAAATTGCAAACCCGTTTCAGCAAATCTCGCTTCTATACTCTGACCAGAGTTCAAAATCCCAGTCCTGAGGCCCGATGCCCAGCTGTGCTTCTATATAACACCCCTGCCATCGCAGGAGAGTTAACGTTTCATCCATAAATATCAATTAAAGCACTTTTCGTAAGAGGTAGTAAGGAAGAACAAGAGGGTGGCTTCTGCAGCCAGACTGCCCGAGCTCAGACCCTGACTGAACACTTCCTGCGGTGTGACCTTGAGCTCATTCCTTCCCTGGACCCGGGTCTCAGCGGATACGTCTATGAAGCGCGTACGGTGACGATGCCGCCCTCCCAGGCTCGACAGGAAGAGCGAATGAGATGACGCGCACCGAGCGAAGAACACTAGCCACGTCAGTGAGTGTTGTCCTTGTAAGAAAAAATTCTTCTAACAATGAGAAACACAAAGTCTCAAAACTCTCTAGATAACGTTTCAAAACGCATTTAAAGTTCCTACCTGTTGCTGAAAATCTGTCACTTAAGTCTGGTCAACCTTAACACCATCCCACAGTTGAATCTTTTCACACCTAAAAATAGGACGGCGTGAGGAAAAGGCGCGGGAATGACATCTGTCAGCTTCTATAGAACTCGCTTCCCCTGGGGTCCAGGGGAAGTGCCATGAGTGTTTGTGGCGAAAGCTTTTCCTCTCCTCTGAGTCATTTTTTTTTTTTTTAAGAGCTGGCTATATCCTCAACATCCTGGACACTTCAGCACATGGTGGGCTGTGCCCGCCTGCCCGGCCGGCGGTGAGCCAGGGACGAGCGGCAGCTGGGCCGGTCCTGTGCAGGGGTCCGGCAGATGACGAGGGAGAAAGGCCTGAGGGAAACGCGCTGAGGCTACATCTAAACCCGTGATGTTCAAATATTAAAATGCCCAAAGGTCCGCTGCCCCCTTGAGAATTTTTCTGTCTGGTCCAGCAGGAAATACTCTCATGCCATCTGGATAAAAAAAAAGTCTCCGAGGACAGATCTTTCCTCATATCATTTGGGGATGAACTGCTGTATGTCATAATGCAACAGGATCCAGGCAAAGTCTATTTTTAGCTTTGAACATGATAATATGATTCCTAAAATAACCTCTGAATAAAGCAACGAGAAAAAGTCTCTAGGATGCCTGCGAAATTTTTACCATAAACTTCCTGAGCGTGAAAAAAAAAAAGAAAAAAGAAAAAAACCCTGCACTTCTGCACTTACTGATAATTTACAATGAAAAGATAAAATCTTTGCCCGACAGCACGAGAGGGGCTGCGTCCCATGGCGGATGTGCTCGGAAGGGCGCTGTGGCCAGGAGAACTCCGTGGAGCAGAACCAGAACCCGGCCCACGAGCAGGTGCAGGTGTGGACAGGCCTGGCCCACAGATGCAGGAGGGCCAGGTCTGGGTCTGGCCCTGGCGCCTGGCTGCGTCTGACCCAGGAGCACCCCCAGCCCCTTCCCACGACCGACCCCTGTGCGGGACAGAGCCCAGAGAAAGAACCTGCTGGGAGAACCCCCCAGAGAAGCCTCTTCCTCACTCACTGGAGAGGGACACCCCTCCTGAGAGGGCTCCTGAGGAACCCACGGGGGTCGGGGTCCCGGGAGAGGTCTGAGCGTCCGGCCAGGTCAGGGGGTGGCAGGACTGGCCCCCAGAGACCCGGGGACTGCTCTGGCTGCAAGCTCTCCCCGCTGCAGTCCGAATGCAGCTGCAAGCCTGCTCGCAGCACACAGAGGCGGGTCCTGACCCCGTGTGACCTTGGGGCTCCCCACGGCTGGTTATTATCTCATCTGTGAAATGGCATCGTTTTTCCGTGTAAGTCTAGGCCCGTTAGAGAATCAACAGGCGCTTTGTCAACAGAAGCTACTACTGCTGGCATCTGCTTTCCTACTCGCTTATGGCTAAGACGACCATCTGGGCACCGGCGGGGATGGGTGAGCTGCCTGGCTGGAGTGAGGAAGCCACAGCTCCCAGCAGGAGCTGCCAGCCAGGGCAGAAGTAGGCAGTTTCGAGCACAAGTCGCTGGGGGAATTTCAGAAGTATCCACTGCGCACATAAGAAGCGGCCCGGTTTCACAAGCGAGAAGCAGAAACCGAGGGGAACGCCTCCCGCCATGCACAGCACGTTCTGCAGCCCGAAACGACCAGCTGTACTTTTGGTGCGAGCCTGTCTGTCCCCCTGATCAAGGAGGAGAACGGCTTTCAGCTCTATCCCGTCCCTCTCCGGGGTGTAATAAAAGATCTCGTTATTTCTGGGGTGGGAGCCACAAGATCTCTTGACATGAAGAAAACAAATGTGTGAAGGATGAAGGAAGAGCAGGTTGAATCAGTCAGGATCACGAGAGAACACGGATGTAAACACGTGCGAGAGAGGAGAGCCAGTGAGCGAGAGCATGAGCCTGTCTGGACGGCCACAGCACGTGGGTGTCGTGGGGCTTGCGGGCGGAAGCACACGAGTTCCTGAGCGAGGACGAGGGCAGGCCCACGGCTGACACAGAGACCAAGGTCAGTGCCAGAACCGCAGCTACCCAGATATTTACATGAAGTCGGGTTTGCTAAAAAGAGAGATTTCTGAGAAGAGGAATTTTTTTTATATTAGTTCCCAACATCCCTGAAGGATAAGACACAGCCTGCAAAGTGTCAAGTTAAGAAAAAGCTGCCCCCACCCCTGGGGAGGGGTGTGCATTTCAGGGGCACCCACTGGCTCCCTGCGGTTGGTCAAAGTGTCCTCTCTCTTTCACGCCTCAGCTCTCTGGAGACAGTGCCCACCTGCGGCCTGTCCTCCTCTTCCCGAGGCCAGCCCTTTACTCCTCGACCTCCGCCAGCACAGCTCCCTCTGGACCTCACGCTCCTGTGTCCCCTTTCAAAGTGGGGACAGAAGACCTGAAGGCAACACCACTGTGATCCCAGCAGCAGCGAGCTGGGTTGACTGCCACCCACACCCCCCGCCACCCGCTCCCCCATCGTGATCCCGTGCCCTTCCTCATGACAGCATGTGCCTCCCCTGAGGGCACGACGTCATCGTGGACACTGTCAATCAACACGTGCACGATTATTTTCTGCGTGACACCTGTATGGCCTTTATTCTGTAACCTGCCTTGGTGAGTGTCTCTGATTCAGAACAGACTCATCTGTTAAAACCTATGAATGAAATGTCTGCGATAGAGCTTACCTTATTCCTGCTGAGATCTTTTGGGGGTTCTGTTCTGTTACTGGACATATCTGACAGACCCTGGTCTAGACGTTAGTGACTCTAGGCTTTCTGCATGGGGACAGCGTTCTGAAACGACACTGGAGATGTCCTCCAGCCCTGCTGACGTCACCTGCTAACCGACCCCTGTGCCGACAGTCTCAGCTGCAAGGGTTTAGATGCAGCCACGATTATTTCTGCTACGGCACCAAGTCTGTCCTCACTCGGTGGCAATGTGCTCGCTCGTGTTTAAGGTAAACAGCTCTCGACACGGGAAAGGCGCGTTTCCAGGGTTCCTGACCTGTGATCAGACAAGTGATCTCTCCAAATGTCACAGATGACAGCAAGGTTTTGATCAGGTCAGTGGTGTCAGTTCAAAGAGGTGACAACTGCACAGGCTGCTCCCCTATGGAAGGTGACAGCAGGGACTCAAACCGCCTGTCTGCTGGGCCTCAGGGGCACCCGAGATGACCGTTCTACCATCCCCATCACCGCCTGCTTCGGCAAGTCTGGTCTGATGGCGAGTCTGGCCTGGAAGCTGCTTCCTTGTTCACACGCTGGGTATGAGTAAGGTCTTACCACCACTAACACTTTTCCACTTGGCGACCAGCACGGGGCAGGGGGTGATAAGGAACATCCTGATCTTGTGTTACTGACCCCTTCAGCTGATTCTTTTTCACAGCCATTCGGCAGTGGAATATCTAACGTGACTGAACTCCACAGACGGCCCCTACTTCTGCCTTGCGTATAAATTAAATGTCAAAGGCCTGGTCTAATGCTCGCTAGTTCTGCTGCACGTCCCTCATCAAACCAGGAACCTGGTAGAGAATGAAACAAAGTTAACAGGCTATAATTTGCTCATTAACTTCCTCCTTTACTGGCTGTTTATAAACCATCTTTGCTAGAACTTTGCTAATAATCAACCTTATTAAAAACACACAAGTGCATTTCAGCCTTCTGGCATCTCTATCCCTTCTCACGGTTGCTTAGAGATCAATAGGCCCAACCTGGTGATCTAATATCAAGTCTTCCACTACTCAGAGGTCTAATTTGTCTGGAACAGAGAGTTGAACTCCTTTAAAAGAAAGAAGTCCTTTCCCGTAACACTTTCACTCATTGTGGTCTTTAGCTGCTTCTGACCTGAATGGGAGAACAGTATCCGAGAGGAGAAAGCAAAACGAGTGCGATAAAGTCCACTCTCCATCTGCCTCCCTCAGCATCACTGGTCCACAGCAGAAAGCCTGACCCTTTCTTGACTCTATGGTTCTGAATTTTGTGTTTTCAAAAAAGAGAAAACAAACAACAACAAAACCAAAACCAAAACCAAAAAACAAAACACTTATCAGCCTCTACAAGTCTCACTTATCTGAACCTTTTAAGATTTCCTGTCAAAACCCTAACACATTTCTGGTAAGCAGCCTTTCTACCACTAATAAGAATTAGTAAAAAAATACATGTCAGAGATACATACGGATAGTTTACTTCTTCTCTCAGTTAACAACTATGACCTATCCCATTCCGTTTGTAAAGCTGAGCATCAAAATGAGAAATTAACACCACTGAAAATGTGCTATAAAACGCCTAACGAGTAAGACAGACCACATATACGTCCGTCTTCCGCTGGGCGTTTGAAGACCCGTGCCACTGCGGCCCCCGACCTGCTGAAGAGCTCACCTTTGAGTTAATTAGGGCTGATCTGAGAACGACTGAGTAAAGCGGACAGCTGTGACTCTTTATTTAGAGGTGACCCGTCAACAGTCTGGAGTCAGTGCACAGTTACATAACTTCCATCACTGTTGTGATACCGAGTTCCACGTAAAGATAATCCAGTGTGTTATCAATTAATTCATCCACTAATCGTCTAAGTGACTCTTCTGTGTCAGGTAGATTAGGGTTCCCTAAAATTTTCTGCACTTATCTCTCTGCTGACAGACATAAAAATTTCCACGATCTGCAAATACTGGGCCAATATTAAGAAATAGAAAATTCATAAATTTAAACAAGTTTCAAGCTAGTCTATAAAAAGTTACTATTTGACATGCATGAACTCGTCTGACAAAAGGATTTTCCTTTTAGATAATATCTCTTTTCCTACCAGCCAACATAAATGGCTTACACATATTTGTATGGTGAAAAAAAATCATTACTTTATTTTACAGTTGGGCTGGGCACAACAGGATTCAGTGATGCGGACAAAGTCACGTGTCAGTATGAACGGGGCCCTGGGAAAAGATGCTTTGTGAGAGCCAGCTCCGTCCCGCAGGGTTGGTGCTGGGGGCAGAGCTGGAGGGTGCACACCCCAGGAAGGTTTCGACCTCTGATCGTGGGACAAGGGTCAGAGCGAGGGGCTTCCTGTAAGAAAGGGCCCTGGGAGTAGATTAGACCATTCTTGTTCACCAAAAAGCAGCGAGGAAGAAATCAGATTATACCTAAGTATCTATACCTGTGCATCTTCTATCTAGATCTGCATCGTTTTGCTTATGTTGAATTAATGGGGGTGAGGAAGAAAAAAAACGGCAGCTACTATTTGACAGGCACTATGGGGTTTGACATATGTCACGTCACTAAGCTGTACCACATCCCCTAGAGGTTTTATGAATCCCATCCTGTAGTGGAGAAAGCTGATATGACACAGAGCAACCTGTCCCAGATCACTCAGCCAGCTAAGTAAGGGGATATATATTGCTCTATAATATGCTTTCCTAATTATTGTAATAACGGTTATATTCTTAAGAAAGAAAACATAAATGACAAGATCTATTCTTTGGATATTCCCATCTCTGGGAGGACCAGCTATTATTATTCTTTTTGAATACCCAATACCACAGGCTAGGTGAAGACAGAGTGCCAAACCACAGACAGCAACTGGATGCTCGAAGCCAAACCCAAGGCCCAGCCGTACAAGGGCTGGTCATGCACATGGTTCTAGGCCCTCACTTGCCTCACTTCCTCTGGCTGGAGGTAATGTCATTGCTCATTTGCATCGACATCAGATAAATAAATTAAGGAAATCAGACACTTAAGGGTGCACGTTAAGTAAGGAGCTCCGCTAAGGAACTGAATGTTAAACCTGACTGAGATTTGATCATATAAAGCAAACATCCTAAAATACTATTCGCTGGATCTTATGTTTTCCCCACTGACAAATCTATCCAAGCAATTCTGGACTTTTGCGATGTTAACAAGCTAGAGATCTCTCATGTGTTGCGGATGGGAGTGTTAAAACGTGACCGCCATTCCGGAAGAGTCTGGCAGCTTCTTATACAATGACACGCACTGACAAGGACCCAGTGACTGCACTCTTGGGCAGGTATCACAGAGAAATAAAAGATCACCCCTGTCCCTTTACTGGGTAAATGGTTTCAGAAACCGTGGTATATCCATGCCACGGACGGAGACTCAGCAGCAGAGAGGGAAGAACTACTGAAAGAGCTTTGCGACAAGAACACCAGGTTAGTGGTTGCCAAGGGTTAGAGATGGGGAGGGGGCGGGGCAAGGATACAGGAGTGCAGCACCGGGGAGCTCGGAGGCCATGCAAGGATGCTGCATCGTTCTGTATGCTGACAAAGTGATGGTGCCTGCAGGAATCTACACACGATACAACTGTACAGAACTAAGTGCACACACACACACGCGCGTGGCAATCGGAATAAGCTCCCTGAGCTGCAGCCGTCACTTCTGTCCTGCTCTGACAGTGCGCGGTGAGGAGCACGAGGGGACCCCTGGGGGAGGCCGGGAGAAGGAAGCGTGGACCACCTCGCCTGTTTCTTTCCCCTCCAATTTCCTGTGAAGTTAATTCAAATAAAATTTACTTCAAATATAATTATTTCAAATAAAAAGCTTTTTTTTTTTTTTTTTTTAAAGCTAAGGAATATGTTTCAAGGCATCACATATATCTTTGGAGGCATACGTGTGGGGCAGACACCGGAAGGAAGGAAGGAAGGAAGGAAACAAGCGAATCCCTTTAGAGAATAGAGACGGATGAGTCATCAGCGAAACTGTGGCGAAGGCGGCCAAGATACAAGGCTTGAACGTGGAGGACCACATTTTCGAGAGCCGCGCACAGAAGGCGGAAGGGGTGCGGAGGACTCACACGCTCGGGAGGCTGGGGTGGCTGACAGGCAGCACGTTCCCCCGGGAGAATGGGCACCAGCCGTCCCTGGACAGGCACGGCTCCACCGACAACCACAGGACTCTGCCGGCAGGCGGCTGGTCCACGAGCCGAGCATCGTATGCTCCGTTTGCCTTCCCTGAACTAGGTGAACCACCGGACACCTGACTGGTTCTCCAGCTCCACGAGGGGAAGAAGAGAGAGCAATCTGGGCTCTTCGAGCACTGGGCATACTTTCGGCACACTCCTGGAGCAGACCAGGCCAGGATGAGGGAAGCGGCAGCTCCCGGAGTCTTGGGCCCCAAGAAGCGACGACAACTCCGCTTCCTAGCAACTGTCCCCTGGCCAGTACACGGTCCAGGATGGCTTCTCCCTGCTCCCCAGGGAGGGTGAGCATTTTGGCTGAGCCCAAAGAAAGAAACCTCAGTGCTATGCTTAAGTATTAGGCATACAAATAAAGCCAGGCTGAGATGCATGACAAAAAAATAAAATAGAATCTCCAGGTGGCAGGGAGGCCTTTGTTTTTGACTTCTGAATAAAATGAAAAGGGTTCTCTTTTCCCAGGAGTACCCCAAAGAAAAACATGTCCCAGTTCGGTGTGTAGGTCTGCAGAAACAGAACCAAAAGGCTTCTTTACTTGACCCAGCACGAATCACAGCCCAGTTCGAATGGGAAGGAACCTGTCTGGGACTCCATGGCTTTCGGGAATCGAGCGAACAAAAAAAAACCCAGCTCAAGGCCACTGGACCCGATTCTGTGAAGCAAACTCCGGCTGAGAACTCAGTGTGACCACCTGGTTGCCTCAAATACCCCCCACACCTTTCAAAGGTAGTTAGTTACTCATGAACTCGGGACCTACTTTTGAGAATGGAGTTGAATGAGTACGAAGGATGAAAATAACCATGCTCCTGCTGTCTCTGAAAATGGAAACATGTTTCTCTATCATTAAAGCTCAGAACGACGTGCCAGAAATAGACATCGTTATTCCACAAGCGCACGGAGTTATCTGCTAGGTCTGGCAGGAGGCAAGCTGGCGGGGACGGAGACAAGCGAGACACGGCTCCCATCTTCCAAGAACACATGCGGGAGCAGAGGGATGCTCTCCCACTGCACCGCACCTGTGCGGCGCCTCGTACACGGCGGCTGTCTTGGGAGACACCCTGGAATGAGTAAGTGACAGAACGAACGAAGGAAGGAACGGTGGAAAATGAGTTCCAAAGGACAGGAGGACAGGTAACAGAAGACTGATAATGGAAATACTATAACAGTCAGAATGGATGTGAATAAAATATGCTACCAATAGCACTGAAAGGAACAGAGAGATTGAGAGGCAGAAAGCAAAGACAGGAGGATAAAACTTTTTCTAAAAGAAAATCCAAATTTATGTTAGACCAATCAACAATGCTTTTAAATAAAAAAAATATTGAAAAATGACACAGCGTCACTCTTCACATCTCTGAGAGGTGGGTCAACAGCTCATGAGTTCACTTCAGGGAAAAAAAAAAGAGAGAGAAAGCGGTCTCAGATCGCTCCCAAATCTGGGTTCGAGGGTCAAAGCGAGGCTGACATCTCCATCAACCTCCTTCTGTATCCAACCACAAGGTATGAAACATTCGCCATCTATTTACTGGAAAATATTGCCTCTTTTCTCTCTTCCTGGGAACCAATACTCTACATTCTGTCCTCTGGGGCGGGTGAGAGAGTAAGGAGCCCAGGTATCTCCGCACCCTGAATCCGACTGCCTGGTCTGTGACATGACATATGGCCACCGACCTTCCAGCCGTGGTTCTGGAGAGTGCCCGAGCTAACACTGAGACGGCATCTCCTGGAGCTGGCACCTTTCCAAAGTCAGTCGTTAATGAGATCACTTTTGTCTTACTTGCTCATCAGAGCGTCAGAGATTTACTGCAAAAAAAGAGGCCAACAGCAATAGGCTCCAAATAAAGAAATGCAACCACAGGTGGACATCGGGGAGTGAGAGGAAGCCAGCCTCTGAGTGGGAGGGCCTCCGTCCGACAGCGGCTTCCAAAGAGCATCATGCGTTTGCCTAGATGAAAGCCACCAGTCACTTCTCCTACCGTCGTCTCTGTCATTTTAAACCGGTAGGAGGTGCCTGAGAAAAACTGATTCAGAAAACAAGTCTTGCAACGTTTCATTCATCTGCTGTGTTGGGTGACGTAACGCGAACACACCTAATTAGCATGATTTCCTCCTCTTCCCCTCTCCTTCACGTTTCATCTCGTTTTAAACTTATTAAATCCGGAGTTTTCATTCAATAACTAGTTCCAGAACACAATGGCTGGAGAAACCATGCCTTCCTGTATGTAACCTGCCAACTACCTAGCTCTGTGGGTCTCAGGGCACACGTGCAGCACAGAGAAAGGAGACCGAGGAAAACTCTGGGCTGGTCAGGAAGAAACGGATCAACCGAGAAAAATAACGGGGGCTTAAAAATGAAGTCCGCACACGCCGTGGGCAGAATCCCACGCCTGTGTGTGGCCACACCCTCCCCCAGCTGGTCACCTCGGGGGCACAAGCAGTTAAGAGGATCCGAACCCGGGTAAATGTGCCAGTCCCTCTGCCACTGTGACGGGCGTTTCCGTGTGAAAGGAAAGAATGGATGTGCTGAAAACTCCTGAATTGTCCAAGTGACCCACTGACCCTTTAAAACAGATTTGAAGCCCCCCGGTCTGCAAAACGTCAGTCATACACCCTAAAAGTTCCTATAGCGTAAGTCAACGAAAACAAAAATGTATTTTCACTTTTAAGAAATTTCCGAGCCTGGTGACGAGATGGCCCCGATGGGTTGCTAACTGGGACGCTTTTAGCATCAGATTTTTTCCCTTTAAAATGCTTCTGATGTTACAAGAACCAACGAACCCAAACGTAACCTCTGAGCGGCGAGCGGCTTCTGTAAAACGCTCTCCTTCCCATTTCCTTTTAGGGTCCGCTTTTTGAAAACCATCACAAAGTCGAAAAAGTGATCTAAATAATAAATAGTCTCCATGGAAAGATTTTTCTGTATCAAAAGCAAGTTAAATTCTCACGAATGTGCTGAAGAGCGTCCCTGGGCATGTCACGCAGACCGGCCGCGTCACACACCTGGCTCCGGCTTGCTCTCCTCGCACCAGGCCTGCTGCCCTCCTCCTCCCCTTGTTCCCAGTGCGGTCTGTGACCTGGTGCCCGGCTGCCTGTCCCTTGTCCCTCCCCGGCAGCGTCCCAGCCGTCCGGGGCCACCGTGTGTGTCCCCTGGGGCTCACGGAGGAACCCAGTCCCCACCCTTCTCAGAGACAGCTGACTGCCTGGGGAAGTGAAAGGGAGCAGCTGAGCGTGTCACAGACTTCGGGACCCTGTGCTGAGGGGGAGGGGCTGGAGGAAAAGTGGGGACCAGACCAGGGGGGTGCTGAGGGTTTCGGGTTGCTTCCTGGGAACACAAAGAATCACCAGTAAGTAGTTCAAAAGCAAGGGGTCGACCTGTGCGACCTTGCATGTCTGGTGGCGGTGCTGAGGGCGGTGGCCAAGGGCTGGCAAAGGCAGGGGGGGCTACTGGTGGTTACGGCTCAGCCGGAGCTGCGTGAGGAAGCTGCAGCCCCCGTGACACACGCGTCTGTAACCAGAAGCTGCCGTGGACAAATGTTTGCTTAACGTGACTCCCTGAAAATAACAGTCTTTTTGTAAATACTGTGAAATCTTTTCCAGTTACGACACTGTTAAGAGCAGGAGAAGATGCCAATCCTGTGGGTTTTCTATTCTGACGACCGTCCCCAAGCCCACAAAGCGCCAGCTCCTGTGCAGGAAGGGCTGCCGGCAGGGAAGGCAGAGAGTGCCAGCCCAGTGCGGGGCTGAAGCACAAGGTTTGAGGGTGGGGGCCCAGCAGTGTGCCAGACACGTTCATGCCACTCCCTTCACGGGCTCACACAATTGCAGGGTGGGAGGGGAGCGTGGTTTTCCTGGAGCCACACCTTCAAGTGACAAACGGCCTGGCTGGGGACTGGCTGCCCAGGATGCCAGGCCTGGAAGTGAAGTTCCGTCCCTAAAGCAGCTTCACTGGCCCCTGATCTCTGAGGCCACTGAACAAGGCAGGCCGGGCCCAGGCTCCTCGTGGGGCTCTCCCGCGGCCCTGCTCCTCCCGACCCTGTCATTCTCAGCTTTCATGGACTTAATTCTGCGTTTCCTGCAGGGCCTCTCACTTCTAACTTACAAAGAGCTGTGAAGTAGAGGGTCGTTTTTCTTAGAAATAAGACAGTAAGTTGACATCCTTCCTCGATCTGCTGTCCTACTGGAAAGTCATTCTTATTAAAAATCCTTGCTTTTCTCAAAAGCTGCACCATCGTTTCTTTCATTGTGATTTTGTATGATCTCTGCTAAGAGCAACACATACGCAAAGTGTGAGTAGCACCAACCCATTTCCACAAAGCAAGGTGCACACTACTTCTCACCACGAGGACACCTATGACATCAGCACCAAGCCCGGGCTGGCTGCGGTCCGTTTACCTTCAGTGCTGCGTTAACACGGACGCGTGTTAGCGTCCGAGAGCAGCCACACAGCCTGACCCCAGCAGAGGGCGCCCGTGACCCCAGCCGCTGCCCGGCTCACGCACAAGAAGGACACGCAGCGGCTCTGGCCACATGTGCGTGTCGTCCGCTTAGGCCAGACGGGTCTCTGACGTCAGCCATCCCCTTCGGCTCCTGTTCTCCCTGCCCACCCCTGACCCACACCTCTCCCAGCCGCCCGGCCCCCCCGGGTCCCCCCACCCCCGACACACACACACACACACACACACACACACACACACACACACAGGCCCCCAGCACCCCCAGGAAAGGCCTGCAGGAAGTGCAGCCGTGTCCCTGTCCGCTGACCCGCCCAGCGTGAGCAGGCCGCGCGGGCTTTCATCCCCGGCCACCTCTGGTCCACGTTCGCGCATCACGGCCGGGCCACACTCCGCGCGAGGAGTGCAAAGGCCCTTCGCAGTCACCAGCGGCGTGTCCGCCTCCCGGCCTCGTCCTCACCTCCTTCACGTGGGTGTGGAAGGACACCGACATGTCCAGCAGGATCTTCCGCTGCTCCACGCGCCGCACGAAGTCCTGGATCCGGTCTTCGAGCTGGTGGGCGGCCTGGTAAATCTCCTCTGGGTCACACTCGCCCGTCTGGGCCAGCTGCTCCGCGGCCTCCAGCAGCTTGTCGGCGTTGGTGTACGTGTTCTGCACGAGAGAACACGCGGAGAGAAGCGAGGTGAGTAAAAACGCACGCCGGCCCGGTGGGACGCCGCAGCACCCTGCGGCCACCGCTCTGTGCCACTCACGCTCACGCCCACAAGTCGGGCACAGAACCTGTGATGGGAAAGACGCTTTTCGGAGCTCCCTGCGGCCCTGTCGGCAGCCTTTCCTGTTACGGTTTCAGGCCGCGAGGCTCACAGCCGGCCCTCCCGCCTCGGGCGGTGCAGGGCATCCCCCGGCAGCTGCAGGCGGTCCCCTCTTTCCCCCACTCGCCCCCGCCGTCCGAGGCCCCGAGCCATTTGCGCCCGCACAGCCAGATGACACACAGAGCCACCAGCGCCCACTTCACTTTTTCCCCCAAGTCTGTGGCAGAGCGAGGAGTTCCAGTTTTGTGCCTTTCGCTATGACAGACCACTTTCTGATCGTTCCAAGTGCACGTCCCAAGGTTCACGTCCAAACAGGAGCTGCCGCCCCTTTTCACATGCTCCCACTTATGGATAATTCTGCACTTATCTTTTATTTTTACTTAAGGGTACATACTTTTTGAGAAAAAAGAAATATTAACATGATAGATAGATATAAAATAGCCAGAGTTTTAAAGAGCTAGATATTAAGGTAAACAAATGTCTGAAATACTTGAAAAGTACTCCTGTTTTAACGGCGGATACATCAGAGGCTGCAGGCCTGCCAGGGGCCCGACGACACTGACGGCACGTGCTGGCAAGAGGCTGGGTGACGGGGGTGGGGAGCGGCTGAGGCGGGCAAAGGACTTCTGGGCCCAGAAGTCCCGTGGTTCCCTTGAGAAACAGTGGCGTCCTTCGTCCTCCATCCTCCATCCTCCTTCTCCAATGTTTTAGCCATAAAGCCAAGCAGGCTTGGTGTCTCATCGGTAAGGGTGGGTGGTGCCCAGGGTATGGGGAGGGTGTCCCAAGCCTGATGAGGGGGCTACAGAGGGTAGTCCTCCCCACACCGGGAGACTGGTTACGTTCAGGGCATTAATCTACAAAGCCCGCACCCTAAGGGTCGTGAGGCGGGCTCCCCACTTCAGGTAAGGGAGTTACGGATACAGACAAGGAGAAAACCTGAGTCAGTCACGTGGCACTGGACTGCAGCTGGACGTATCCGTGTGAACACGTGGCTTTCAACTGACAGATGTGTGTGTAAGTGTGCGTGGACACCCACGCGAGTGTGCACACACTCGCCCTCCCCGTCCCTCTGCCCAGGACCAGCGACGGGCCCACAGCAGTGGGCACGGTTGGCGCCCCAATTCCCGCCTGCTGAGTTGCTTAGCACCTGGGGCTCCGCTGCTTGGGTGTTTGGAATGCCCCACCCGCACCCCACTGTGAGCCACGGGGGCCCTCTCCTCCGCCTGTTGGCCTGGATCCATTGCTGGGGGCCGTTTCTCTTTTCTTTGGTACTATCCAGTCTCAGGAGAATGCTCTGTGCTAGAACGACGGATCTTTGAGAACTCTTTTTAGAAATGACGGAAGAGATGTCAAAGAATCTACTAGTTATGGTCAGACCTGGAAAATGCATGTGTACATTTTATATATTCTTTGGAATCAAATTATTTGAAATAGTTGGAAAAGCTGTCAGTTCCCAATCCAACTGCAGAACAGTTTTATATGTACATATATGTGCGCGCGCGCACACACACACACACAATGAGTGTTACATATATTCATTCAATCTGACACGTTTGAAGCTAAGTCATAACACCTCCTGCACGGAGCAGAAACCGTGAAACTGCCCATTTCAGAAGAGCTCTGTAGCAGCAGCAGCAGCAGCATGCTTTATCGACGTCCACTCTCCGTCATCCTGGGCAGGCCTGTCCCTCCGCGTCCCCTACAGTGCAATCTGGCGACCCGCCCACATGACTGTGCCACCGAGGAGCCCTCCCCGCACACGGTCAAACCACCCCGGAGATACCAAGCGACGAGACGAACAGGCTCTCAATCGGAGGCCAAGATCCAGTGCCAGTCACGTCACTGACTCACGACCCCGGGCCTCAGGTCCGAGGCGAGCGACCGCTCAGCCCTACGGGGGGGACGAGGGAGGAGGAGCCCCTCGGTGCATGAGGGTGAGAATCACGTGGCCACGGACGGTGATGGCGTTAACGACGACGAGAGCAGTGACAGACACCGTCAGGGCCCACAGAGGAACCTGAGGGGCTGTGACAGCCACACGGGGCCGCTGTCCTGGAAAGGCCGGAAGCCAGGAAATCAGAACAGAGCATGGACTTCAGTTAACAGTGACTGATCAGTATTGGTGCATGAACTGTAACAAATACACCGCACTAAGGAAGACGGTAACAGGAGGTGACATGGGGACACGGTGCAGGAACTCTGTGTACCATCTTCTCAAGTGTTCTATAAATCTAAAGCTGGTCTGAGAATACAGTTTATATAAAAATATGTGTGTGTGTGCATGCGTTGTGTGTAGATACACATATGCACAGCAGATTTTTAAAAAGCAGCTCGCACCCATGGGCTGGTCCTGAGTCCGTCCCAGAGATTATGCCCCCCGGGCCTTCCCTCCTGAGACGCCAGCCCCCCGGGCCACGTGGCGTGGCCTCCGGGCAGAGTAAGCGCTCCCTTCTCTGCAGTGGGCAATGTAGCATCAAGAGCCCCTGTGACAGAGGTCCTGCACGCATGCTGCCCTCGAAGGCTCTGTGGCCACCAGAGGCTAACCGTGGGGTCACTTTCCGGGGACGAGGGGTTTACAGAGACCCACGCTTACCCCATGGGGCCTCCCCCAGGACCCACGCGCTGTGCCTTGGGCAGACGCACGCTCACAGTGAATCGTGCTCTATGCTGCACACATGCACGGTGTAAGAGCCGAATCCTGCTTTTTTATTGTCACTAACAGCCGTGAAGTCACTTACTGTCTGTCATGTCTGATAAGGTGACAGTGCCTCCCAAGAGCTAAACACCACATTTCTGAAAGCTTTCTAGCAGGTAAAGACATGTACAACAATAAACATCCCCTAAAAAGTGTTTTTCTAAAAAAAATCATCAGGACACTAAACAGCGTTCACTGAGTGCCACTTCTCATCTCACATGTGAAGACGATGAGCCAGCACAGGTCGATGGCTTCTCCCTGGGCACGGCACTGGGGCTGGAGGGGCCCGGTTAGCACACGGCCTCTCTGTAACCCGCACAAACTCCTTCCCACCGACAGAACCGACCCCGGATCCCTTCGCCCCGGCGGGACACAGACGGCCCTGTGCTGACACACACGCAGACCACAAAGCTCTCCCCGAGGACCCAGCCTCGGGTGCTGCCAACAGCCCTGTAACGGGGATGCTTCCTTTCCCACCTCGCCCGTGAGGAAACCGAGGCACAGGCAGGTGACGCGATGCGCCCATGTCCATTGGTGGAACTAGGACTGTTCCCCGCAGCCGATGCCGAGGCCAGGGCGCCCTCAGAGAGGAAATCCAGTCCCTGGGGAGCAGACTTAAAGCGGGGAGGGCTGTCTGGGAAGAAAGCTGGTTTCCGGTCCGAGGAGACTGCACTTCTTTCTCCTTCCTACCTGCTGTCCCGTCCCTGGGGGCATCTCTCCAGCCCAGTTCCCGGTCTGTGGGTGGAGTGATTGTCACAGAGTTTCAGATTAAAGGAGATAAATTGGGGCCTGACCAGGGTGGGGCCTGAACCATTTCCTCTTTTCTTGAGAAGTAAATTAAAATTGCGTAACTGCCAGGGCTCAGGAAACACTGAGCCTTTCGGAAGCAGATCAGACCCCCTGTCCCTCCACCCTAGGCACGACAGCCCGGCCTTACTCAAGATGGCTATCTATGGTTGAACAGGTGGATTTTCTTGATCTTGGGAGAAAAGGAGATTAAATACAAGCATTTCAAGGCCTGGGTTGAGGGCATCCCCAAAAATGTGGGAGTGCTCTGCATGTCCGCAGTCTGTCCAGAGTGTCCTCCCTGCAGAGGCTGAGTATGTCCTGAGTGGCCAGGGAGTTAGACGATCGGCCTGCTTGCTTATCTTCTGAACATCTAGAATGAAAAGTAAGGTTTCCTGCTTTCTAAATGCCACACTTCTTCGTCTTGGAAGACAAGATAATTACACGGCACGTATAAAATGTTGCTGACAGCAACGGCTTCGTGCAGAACAACTTCATGACAGGTGACGTCTTTGGAAGGTAATATGAATCCCCCGGGGACGAGCAGACAGTGGAGGAGGCAGAGAACGCTCTCTCCCAGGTGGGCGGCTCTGGAAAGAGGCTCTGCCAGGCCCTCTAATCACGTTAAAGAAACCGGAGCTCTCAAAACTGATTCTTCTTGAACCAGTTTTCTGGGCTTTACTGGCTTTTGTATTCAGAGCTTTTAAAACCTAAGAAGGAACGTTAATTTGGATGATTCAGAAGATGAAAGAGAAGATAACAGGCAAAGAGCATCTTCCTTTCCGTTTGCAAAAAGCTTCATGGAAAGCATTTAAAAAAATTTTTTTTAAGCTCTCGCATGAAATTGCAACACAGAGTGGCTGTGTATGCCACTCTATAAATTCATTAGCACAGAATCATCCATAGGATATATCTACTGACAGTTCTTGTAAAAATAAAGAAGGCATGGGTCTTCGGATTAGTCACAGGAGGTCCTCGGCTCCTCAAGACCGTGTGCAAACAATGGTCCAAATGCTTCCTGATGCAGCTGCGCCTGCGCCGGGAGTCCCGGTGCCGGCCCTGAAGAAGCCACGCCCCCTGCAGGACCCACCGCCACCACGTGAGCACGAGGCTCCTCCCCCCAGCAACACGGGATCGGTTCCGCAGGACAAATCTATACTTAGTCCGTTTCAAAGGAGTAAGCCGTTCACCACATCCTTTCTGCATCTGCGCTTACGTCATCATGCCACCACTCGCTGTTCTGAAGAAGTTGACTCTCTCTACAGACTATTTAGAATTCATTTTATAGATCTTTCAAAACACAACCCCAAGAAATAAACCAACCCAGCTTGAACTGTAAAAAGGAGACATTTCTTCTCCCTAACCTCCCAGTTTGCTGTACCTTTGTGAATATGTTTCAGAAAATGGAATGAGCTCTCATTAAGCCCTTTTTTAAAAAAATGGCTGTGTCTACTTTTAAGGTGCCTTTGAAGGCCATTCTCCCCCCTCCCCCCAAATTACAGAAATCTAAAATAGGAACTTAGATCTCTGCCATAAACCCCTTCTATTACGATTTGTTCCGACAGAAAGCAGCAAAGGTACTGAGGGAAGAGAAGGGAAGCTGGTATAACTGGTCATTCCCCCTGGACTAACGCGACACGGATGTCCTTTTGTTCTCTGGGCCGAGCTGCCGACGAAAGCAAAAGCAGCTATAAGCACAAGCATAGTGACACTGGCCCCCGAGGCCACGGTCCAGGCCAAAGCTGCGGCACGGGTCTCAGGAGCGCCAGGCCCTCGGGCCCCCTCTCATCAGCTCCCGGCCAAGAGCTCCTGTGCTCAAAACGCAGACCCCTGGCCTCCCGCCCCCCTCAAAGGGCCTCTGAACAAGGCGGAGGAGCCAGACAGAGCAGCTGCCCTGCGTCTGCGGGCCTCGGTCCCCTCCCCACCAACTCCATTCACGCTGCGGTCAGTTCCTGTGGTAAAAAGCCCGGTCCCTCTTCCTCCGCGGCCCGACGGGGCCCTTGGAGGAGGCAGAGCCGGCTGCTCTGAGAACGGGCCTGACGTGGTTCAGGGGTGTGCTCTGTGACGTAGGACGTCTGTACGGGCACAGCTGGTGTGTCCCCTGGGTTCTAGAGCGCCATCCGCCCCACCCGGGGCCTATCGCACAACAGGAGGTCACCACGTGCCTGAAGGACCAGCAATTTTCACTCTAAAGCGAGTGGCGGGGAATTAACGAGCGGCTGCGTCCCAGTTCATGGTCCACTGTGACCGACGCCGACCGTCTGCAGTGAGCACCAGCGACCCCTGCAGGCCTGTTTGCCGGGTCTCGGCGGGTGGTGAGGAGGCGGAGTTAAGCGGCAGGGTGCTCTTTACAAACCAAGGGCATCTATGAAACAGAGCAGCATCAAGGGACGTTCTTGCAGACAGCGAGACAGCGAGACAGCGGAGGGCCCGTAAATATTCAGTGCCGGGGAGAAATGAACTGAGACTGCGAGAAGTTGGAGATGCAATGAGGCCAGACCCGCAGGTCCCAGATGCTGGGGTGGGCTGGGGAGGGGGCACAGGTACAGGGAGGAAGCCGAGGTGTGACGGTCCGGCCAGGTGGGGGGAGGAGACTCAGGGCCTGCACCGACCGTGGGTTTATGAAGGACGGAGGCCCGCATGGCCCACAGTGCAACGGTGAAGGCCACACGGCCGGCCACTGCCCAGCAGGGCCACCATTGTCTCCCATGCCTGCCTCTCACACCCAGTTTCTTTGCCGCAGGCTGGCTTTTACTAACTCGTGGGTCTCAGCTTTGACAGCAAGAACCAGCCTCTGACAGGTGTCCATGCCTTTTCAGGAGCTCTGGGTCTGGCCGGCCCACCCCAGCGCCTGGCAGAATGACTGACACGTAACAGGTGTTCATTGGAAAACCAGACGGAGGGAAAGTGGGTGTAGACATTTGCAAAGTGAACAAAGGTGTTGGGTTCCTTTTCATGCACAGCTGAGATCTGGGCCTCAGCACTTTCGATTTAAGGGAAAGGGGGGTCAGGCACCCCTTAGCATCCCAGGAGCCATGAGCAGGGCTGACACGCAAGGCCTGAAACTCAGCTGGGTGGAGGGAGGCGCAGACAAGCACCTGCCTCCCTCCAAACCAGTGGTTCAGCAGCGGACCAAAGCGCAGGGTGCCACCCTTGTTACCCCAGAAACCTTAACGCAGAGCCGTCTCCTACAAAGAAAGTGCCCTTGCCCTTGCCGTCCCCTGAGAACCTGTGTCGACAGCTTTGATGATCGTCTCAGACCTCAGAAAATAAGTTTGCCAGGGAAAGATAGGGCAAGATAGCCGCAGAAGAGATGTCCTTAACTCAGAACAGAAGGAACCACGGGAACTGGAGGTAGATGGGTCACTGGGGTGCTGGACACACATGTGGACATCCACTAGACCCCCGTCCTTCAGATGAGACGGCGCTCAGGAGGGCGTGCGGACGAGGCTGGGTGGGTACACTACGGGGCAAGAGCCTCGTCTGCAAGGCCTGGTTGCTTGCAGTCCCACCTCTGAGATTCTTTGTTATCTCAAGTCTTTGCTCATATGATCCAAACTTCACATCCTTCCTCAAACCACACTGGCTACAGCAGTACCTTATCTTCAGGAAAAAATAAAGGGGAGATAAGAGCACAGAGTCCGCAGATCAAGAATATCTTTTGCTACAAGAGGAAGGCAAAGTATTTCCCGGCAAATGTAAGAACGGAGACCACATGTAATGCGGATAAGAAAAACCCAGAGACGCGTCCACCTGCCGCGCGGCTGCCGAACACAATCTTTTCTTGATTCTTGAGACCAAAAGGCAGAAAGGCTGGGATTCTCACTTTTCCTTTATATACGAAGACACGTAAAGAAGGTAACTTTTTAAAAGGCATTTTCACTGAACAGGATTTAAGTGCTATTTGTTTTGCTATCCCATAATCCTATCCCAAATTTAGTTCCTTGACTAAACTAGTATGTAATTGAACCGTTGGTCACGTAAAACCTACTAACACGCCAGCCAAGGTTGACTTCTGTTTACTTCTGCTTTATAGGTTTTGAGACTATTGTGTTAGATGTATATTTACACTCTTCCTTTTAAAACTGAAGGCCTTCCTTCTTTCCAGCAATGCTTTTGTGCTTTTAAGTTTATTTGCTTAGTATATAAACTTTTGGGGGGAGGGGTCCTATTTGCCTGGCAGGTCTTTTTCTAATACTTTAAAAAATTTTAATTTCTTGGATATTTATGTTTTAGCCATGCCCTTTGAAAAAAAAATACACAGCATAATTTTTAAAAGAGTTAATAAAAAAATTTTCCTTTTAACAAGGATAATTTATTTTGTGTTACCATAATTACTGATATTCAGGGACAAGTGACGTCTTGCTTTATGATATTTATGATGATTTTTCTTGTTCTCATTCTTTGGGCTTCCAGCTGATCCATTTACCTGAGTGTGTGTTTATCTGAGTTTCTGTACTTCTTTTCCCTTTACACTTATGTGAAACTGATGCCTTCTGTCCCTAGACTTTTCGTGGTCATTCAAAAGCCGCTAACACGCACACCGAATTTGCAAGTCTACAATCAACTGTCAATCCTGTCCGCCTCCTCAAAACACCTTCCCATCTTCCCTGTCAGCGGCGGGTCCTGTAGTCCCGTCTTGTTTTGAACTCCCCACGAATTCACTGTCTTCTGTATAAATGGTCAACCCTTTGAGATTTCCAAATGTTCTTACCAACATCCCCATTCGCTGCTGATCCGAGTCCTTCCACTTTACTTCCTCTCTCACACCTCTAACTGTGCCTATTTCTCAGAGGAGAGAGTTAACCCCAGAAACGTTAAGAGATTTCCCCCAAATCACACAGCTAGTGAGCGATACAGCCGACACTCAAACTCCACCAACCCCACGCTCTGAACACACTCCAGCCTGTTCCTAAACACACACACATTTAAAAAAAACTGGGAAAAGGACAAGAAACACTGGCCCCTCGTCACAGAAATGCTGTGATGATGAACTGAGATTTCACAAACGAGTCAACGAACAGTGGTACCATAGATACCCAAGATGTTTTTCTGTTTCAAGAACATCCCATTTTTCAAAAAGGTTGACTGATTAAATCATCTTCCTGCATCAGCGATGACAAGTTCATTCGGAAATCTGAGCACCGTCTCTTCCGAAACACCTTTAAACACCTCTAGCCGAGGCCGAGTCCTCTCAGAGGCAGTTAAAACGGCCACTCAAAACCAACCACCCACGGAGAAAACGGTGAACATCATCGTTTTACCTGAGCAACTTCTTCAAAATCTTCGTGACGTTTCTGCAAAGCTCTGGCCCGATGCAGAGATTTCCCCACACCTGTGTGTTTGCTCAGGAATGCTTCCCCGTGGTTCTCGATCCAGTCCAGCACCTAAAACGGAAACACGCACATATTCCATAAAAACAATGTTCTGCCTTGCTCGAGGTTCAGGGCTGTCCACTGAAGATATTTAAAAATCGGAAGCAATTGTATACTAATCTAGCACATCTGACAACTACATTCTCACCACGACGTTAATCAGCTCTTCCTTTAAATATGTAAATCTACGTATAAATGTTACATGCGATGATTAAATAAACTCTCCCCTATGCGTGATTGAGTCGCAAAACCGACTGCGTTTTGTATAAGAAAGTAGTTATCAAGCCACCCCAGACTAATTCAACTTAACATTTTTATAAAAATCAAAGCTTCACAACTCGGGCAATTCGAGTTTCACTGCAGAGTTACTGTGTCCCTGATTCTTCTTTAGAAGACTGAAAACACAGACATAAAACCTAAGACGACAAAACACTGAAAGGGCTCTGTCCTGCTAATGAAGATCATTTATTTTATAAATTAAGCTGCTGTGAAAGCTAAACATTCCATAAAGCTAATTACTTCAAAGTTCTTGTTGAAATCCACTACACTAAAAAAACAAAACAAAACAAAACAAAAAAAGTGAAAGTAAAGTTGGGCACTCTGATGTTTTTAAGTTCATAGTTGGGACCGTGTAGTTCACTGGCTCCTAGACTTGAGAAAACACCAACGATATCTCACAAAATAGTCACACTACATCAAATGCGTGCTTTGCTGCCTTCTGAGGGAGGGAAAAAAAATGAAGTCAGGGACATCGTTAGCTAAAAGTCTAACTAAAAGGTATTATTTAAATATACTTGTTAAGGTGCCTCTAAAATACCGAAGGCCGCCTATACTCTGCGCTTAAGTCAATAGGGTGACTACGCATAAGGATCAATACGATCCGGGACTAAAGGATCCACTGGACAGGGGCAGGTGTGGGACAATGGTCTAACGGGCGAGCTGGAAGTGGACCCGTCACAGCACTCGGTAAACGGCAAAATGAAGGGCCCTCACGTGGGGTTTACTGCTGCTACACCCTTTGTCACCTGCGCTACAGAAAGGTCGGCTCTGCTGACAGCTGCAAAGAAAAGAGGCAGCTGGCGAGGGCCAGAGCTCCCTGTCCAGGGACGAGTGGACTTGTTCTCCACTGCTCCAAACCAGTGACCTTCAGAAGCCAACAGACCGAGTGGGGGTCCTTTCTGCATCGGGTTTAGCAAAGGTGGCAGTACATGTAAAGAAAATGGCTTCGAACCGGAAGAACTCTCTGGGGGTCCTCTGTAGGGGCCCTCGCGGAACCAGCAGAAGCTGCGAGCAGAAGCGTGTGTGCCAGGGAGGGCGGGGCGGGCACGGAGACCAGGCCTCGCCGTGGGCACTCACTCAGGTCAAAGCGGCACGTGCACCTTATTACGATCGTTCATTGGCTTCTGAACCCTTTCTGTCACCACCACCCCTCTGCCAGTCGGCGGGGGCGGTGGGGGGGGTCACACCATCAGAGTAATTCTTGCTGGATCCGTTTGTATTCTCTCTGCTCAGTCCACCCGCATTTCTGCTGCCCCACGCACAAGCGCAGGGGCCAGCTGTGTGCCCTTGGGCAAGTTCCTTATCACCTTCCTCACCTGCTCAGTCAGGAGCGATAACCGGGTGGGGTGGTGACTATTCAGAGATACCTGCCTTCGGTACCTTGATTATCGGTGTGGCAAAGACCTAGGACTTGTGCCGTCCTGTCCCTACACCATAACCCACGGCAGGCTTCCATCTAATGGGAAGCTCTTTACAGCACAGGCTACAAATATCCCCGAGCTTTTTAACTAGTGCGCTCACCACATTATTTTCCTTTCCTGGGATGACGGAGGGAGACCTTTAGGATCCCCACTAGTAGCTCGTGGGACACTCACTCCCCGACTTCAAGGCAGACACGAAGCTGCCGAGCTCTTTACACCACAAGCTCTTAGGATACATTTTAAGATACGTATTTTAAAATTCACTCCTAAAGAAATGTCTAATGACAACGTCAAGACATCTCAGCCTCAAAGAACGGATTCAGTTCATGGAATGAGGCCAACGGCAGGCAGAAGACAAGGATCAAATAGTTTAAGAATGAAAAAAAATTAGAGCTATGTAAGTTAATACCTACGATGTGGTCCACCTGCCTAGCAGATCTGCATAAAGGGCAGAATCATGACTAGAGTATATTTGAATCATGACTAGAGTATATTCTGTATATTCAACTGTAAAAAGAAAAATGAACCACAGGTAGTAAACAGCAAACCTGATGATTACCGGCAGCTCAAAATTAGACACAATTTCAAAAAGTAAAAGATTGACGTTATTTGGCATAAATGGCTGGAAAAAGCAAAAGAGCAGTATTTTAAAATGATAATATATATATATATTTATATATATTTATATATATATTTAGGCCTAAGAAAAGTATTTCAGGAAGCATGAGTTGGAAGTAAAAGCTATTATGAGCCATCTGCTCAGGTTATCATGGACATTTTCCTTTTATCAGTGGTTCCTTTAGACAAAAACTGTAAATACCAGGTGAAAGTATATTTCCAACAAATATGAAAACAATTCAAAGAACAAGCATTTTATTAAAAAGAGCAACAATCATGAAATCTAGCTCGTATTCAAAACTAAACTCCTCCAATGCTTTTACTTCTTTGTAAGTCAGAGGGCATTTCCTGGATTGCCAAGGAATTCTGAATCAATAGACTTGTCCAAGGAGCATTTGAAACACCTATCTGTGAAATCTTTCAAATTTTAAAACATAAAAAATCTTTGCAAAATAGGGGGATTCCTCAACCTAGTCCAGCCAGCTGTCTCCCAACCTCAGCTACGGCCGCTGCTGTCAGCGCTCTGAATGCGACCTCAATCCCAGGAACAACAAGACTGGCACAGGATGTGCTGCTTTGCAGCCAGGCACAAGAAGGGCGAAAGCGGTTCCTTTCCCACGGGCTGCCTGGTTCAAGGCAGAAAGCAAAGCTGGGGGGGCCAACCCCGCCTCCTCGGTTCACAAGGTGTGGCGCAGAGACCACACCTCTGTCGTCGCAGCCCTCCAATGACAAAGAATGTGGTGCAATGACCACGCCTCTGCCCGGCACTGCCTCCTAATGGACACAGTGTACAGTGCAGAGACCACGCCTCTGCCCGGCACTGCCTCCTAATGGACACAGTGTACAGTGCAGAGACCACGCCTCTGCCCGTACTGCCCTCCAATGACAAAGAATGTGGCGCAGAGACCACGCCTCTACTGTATAGCCCACCAATGACACAGGGTGCGGCGCAGAGATCACGCCTCTGTCATCACAGCCCTCCAATGAACACAGGGTGTGGGCACAGAGACCACGCCTCTGCCCGTCACTGCTCTCCAATGGACACAGGGTGCAGCGCAGAGACCACGCCTCTGTCCGTATTGCCCACCAATGACACAGGGTGTGGCGCAGAGACCACACCTCTGCCCGGCAGTGCCCCCTAATGGACACAGTGCAGAGACCACGCCTCTGCCCATCACTGCCCTCCATTTACACAGTGACAGCCCAAGGTCAAGGCGTGAGCTACCAACACTTGACACAGATACCATCTCTTAGCATCAAACGTCAAATCTGCAGGAAGTCCTACAGATGGTTCAGCTTAACTCCCTGTTTGTAATTACAAGATTGAACAAGATGATGGCAAGTATGATCATGCTCATTTCTTAACTAATAATGACACTGCTATCAGCGTGGTGCTCTAGGGTGCTGTTGGCAAAAACTAGATAAGACCTCTGACACAGAACAGCCAAGAACACATTAAGCCAGTCTATTTTTACTGCTAATTCAGGACCCAAAGAGGATTCGGAGAAAATATACAAACATCTGTCAACTCCAGCTACTGTTTTAAAGAGACAATACAGTGTTTTCTGCCATAATGAGCCCCTTCTAAGTCACATTTTATGCATATAAAAATGAAAATAAGCTCTTCTGAGTCTACATTCAGTTAAAAAAAAACAAACCCTACGATTACATGAAGCAAATGAAAAATAATGGTACTGCTAAAATATTCTGCATTTGTTCTTTATATAAAAGAATTTTTCCAGTTGCAAAAATATGAATATCCTCCCTGCCCTACATTCTCTACTGAACCAAAATTTACCTAGTTCCACGTTACTTCTTGTTCAACCTGTTGCCTTTATTTAAATCACTGGGGATGCTGATACAGAAACGGACATATTGTTTCCAATTTTGCTTTTTAACCAAGTGCCGCTGAAAGAAACATTTATTCAGAGGCTTCTTGATCATCGAATCAATGGTATTTTAGTCAATATAACAAAGGATGATCCACCAAGCACAATGTCACTTCAAATTTGCTAAGTATAAACTGGTGACCAAAAAAGGAGGCCTTCATGTAGGGACTCTTAATTTTTATTAACGTCTGGTGTTTAGCGTTGCTGTGACAATATCCAATACTATACTATTTATCCACAAAGTTAAAAATTAATACTATACTATTAATTTATCCACAGTGTTGCTGTGACTATATCCAATACTATACTATTAATTTATCCACAAATGGAGGAATATCCTGAGTTTAAATTACTAGACTTCATATGCCCATCCTGTCTTAGGCTGTCTGACACTTTTTTCCTGAAAGCTCAGAGTGTATTTCACCCCTGAAGCCAGTGTCTCGGCCCCATGAGGCCACCAACGACACAGAAGACACAAAGTCTGGGCCAGGCAGGTGTGAAGGGCTGGGCTCCCGACCGCTGCTCTCTCCTTTGCTTTCTCCATTTCCATTTATCCACTCCTGACATGACTGACTAAACTTCAAAGTGTTTTGTGTTTTTTGTTTTTCAAAAAAAGTCTCCTTAAGTAGCCATTTTCCCTCAACAGTGATGGGTGGGCAGGCGACTGCAGCTTTTAAGAAAGGCCTTTTCTTGCCTCACCCCAAAAGTGCCACTTAGATATTTAAGAAACAGGTCCATTCCATTTCACTCTGATTAGCTCATACGTGAAGCATCTTCCTCAGGTCAACAACGGCGAAGCAGTTAAAGATCCACAAGACTTCTGGGAGCCTCGGCCAAGTCACGTGACTTCTTTGAGGCTTGGTATCACTGCCCTGAAAACGAGGGGCTTGGCCTGACATGATCGCAGGGGTTCTGCACGCTACGATGTGCACGGCATAACTCTTGCAGTGAAAAGAAACAGACGTAAAACTCAACGCACATCCGAGGGAAGAAAGAGGTCCGTCGTTCACAGCTGCCTGACAGAAAAATGGTCCCCCATCCCGGCCCCCACATTTCTTTATTTCTCTCCGCTGGAGCCTCGAACTCTCTGCTTCTTCATTCACTGTACTTCAAAAGTAAAATTAAATTTTGTTCTAAAAATATATATAATTATTTTTAGTATGGAAAGATCTTTTTTAAACGGTTTCTAGAAGATTCCAAAGTATACTAAGCCTAATGCTCACTTGGAAAAAGGAGCTATCAAAAAAAACACAAAGCCTCCAGAATCCTCAGTCAAGTCTCACTCAGCGAATGTACGACACAGAACCCACACGCCCTGCACTGCAAGAGCCACTTCTGCGTAACGGACACATGGGCGTTATAAAATGCCACCTCATGCCCCTTCCTGGCTTGACGGGAACAGGCAAAACCAAGGAAGGACTCTCAAAGGGGCGAACGGGCTTTTAAAATTTTACATCGTCCATCCATGCATCCATCTACCTCCTAAAAATATATATTAAATCACCAGTTCTCCTGTTTATGACCCCAGTTTTAAATACACAGCACATGAAATTTAAGGAAAACACAAAAGCTTAGGAAGGAAGAGAGAAAAAAGAAGAAAAGAAGGTAGGTTGTTATTCATCTAAACAGTTTGACTTTGGCTGCTCCCATGAAACCCCAGCCAAACTATCACTCTACCAACAGGAATGAATCCTTCTAGTGATTTCCTAAACTTTGACGAATTATTCATCTCACTGCCCTCCACTTTTCAGGACTGACCAAACCACTGAGGCTGACTTTTCTCCCACATAAAGCAAAAGTGGGAGGAAAGGAAACGAGGGGAGAGCACGAGAAGCAGGGGTCCCCACGGCCTCGGCCACACCCCCGCCCAGGACAAAACCGTTTGCCTTTCCGGGGTGTTCTATGGGGAGCAGGGCCGAGCAGCTGTGCCAACAGAAAGCGCGCTGTGGCCTGATCTCGACCCCATCGACATTGTATGTCATCATCGTAACATTATTTATTTAAATGCAGTTATTTTGGTATTTAATTTTTTTTTTTAAAAAAGGGAGGAAAACACCTGTATTTTCCTGATGGAATGAATTGGCTCAGAGTGGTAATATGGAGGCAATTTTCAAACATTGATTATTGACCTAAAGACAAACAAAATATGATGAATCTGTTCTAAGAATTGTCTGTCAGTCCCCAGTGTGGAGCTGTCACAACGTCACTGCAGATAACTCATTAAACATTACGAAATTACTGCAAAGTAGCGGGATTTATAACTCGGCCATTTAAAAAATAAAATGGAACCATCGAGTGAAAAAAATATATATTTTATCATTCTCAGTTTGGAAATAAATGTAAAATAAAGTCATCCAAAGAAAACATTCATAGGTCCAGATGACATGATCTGGGAAACTAAAGTTATTACAGATTAAGTCTACGGAATGAACCATGTAAGTATGTGTACGTACACAGGTAGGAAACCTTCCCTGCCCAGCGAACCCCCTGACACTTTCCTCTTGGGGGGACCTGGCGATGTGGATGGCACTCAGTAAGAAGGGGTCCCCAGCTGCTTGGGTTTGTTCTTGGTTCTGTCCACTCCTGGTCACCCTGGCTTTGGAGCATATGTGTCCTGGAGGGCTTGATGGACTCAAGCTTGATGGTCACTTCTGATGCACCTCAGACCCCTGGGCTCCCACTTCCGGTGCCATGGCTCACAGTGCCAGCTCACACACCCCGCATTCTCGCACTGTATCTGCTTTTGGGGAGAGATTCATCCATCTCCCAGCCCTTTTAACTTCCACCAGTGAACTTTCAGCTTTTTCCAGGCTGTGGTTACTAAGATGACCCTGACAGCCAAGTGTATCTGGCAGCCAAGGGCCTTCTGGGTTCACTAGGACGAAAGGTAATTAAAGCTAACTGTAAATTCACCGTAAGATCCGCGGTGAGCCTGCCTGCTCTCAGCGGGTTCCCGGTCCCAAACACGCGCCCCTCTCCCCCACTCTTGCCTAACTCCGAGCAACTCTCAGAAAAGATATGAGCCTCTCACCATTCCTGTGGGAACGGAAACAGGAGAATGTTAATAGCGAGGGCTGTGCAATGGTTCCAGTGAGTGAGATGAGAAAAACCTGCCCTCCTGACTTTCAGTAATAAACAAAGGACGAATGAGGTTCAGGAGCCTTCACGTAAGAGCTGAGTCCAGGGTAGGTGACGCCAACCTAGCGCCTGAGGCAGGCATCACGGGGAGACAGGTGGCTTTTGCTGGCAGAGGGCAGCAGCCTACGACCCAAGGTAAACCTGTGACGTCACTTCTCTGTAGCCCTGAAACCCGTTTCTGTGCCTCTCCGGCATGTCCTGACTTCCCTCTCCTGCAGGAGCGAGGCATTTAAGACCTTCGCTTTGCATTCAAGTGCCAAAGTCTTTCATGTTTTAAAGATCTCATCACACTTGTAAAATTCTCATGCACCGAAATTATCCCTTCCTTCCTTCAGCGCCCACCCCCCAACCCTCCAGTATCGATCAAAGCTCCTCCGGCAGATCTCTGAGGTGGATTACTTAATTACAGTGTAAGGCCAACCCTCCTCCATTCCAGAATAAATAAACTTTTTGCCCAAAAGAAACTTTCAGCAAAATTGGGGAATGCCTTAACTTTCTTCATCTACTCGTTGATTCCCTCAACAAATACTGATCACCTACTATCCCAGACACCCGGGAAACACCAGGGAATAAAAAACACAGATGGCTGCCCCCGTGGACCCCACATTTCCGCTAAGACCTCTCTCTCCATGACTCGCGTGGACGGCCGCGACGGGCACGCCATCTCTCTCGCCTCCAGCCCGGCTCAGCACACGGCTTCCGTTGCACTGCAACCAGAGCAACCTCCCTGAGCCAAGCAGCACCCGACGTCCGCTGCCACCCCCACCCAGCTGCCCACAGCGTCTGGTCAACCTGCTCTGCGTGCAGGCCCTTCGCGGTCGGAACTCGATGCGCTGCAAAGATGCACGTGAGCGAGCACCCACAGAGCGCCAAGGTGAGCTGGGGGCCATACAGATGTTCCCGCACTGGGCCCTCAGAGCCAATCCAAGGCACTGCGGGCCCTGGCACCAGTTCACGGCACTCAGTCAAGGTTCACTGTATCCCTGCAATGGTGTCCTCAATCTTACAGGAACAAGGCCCACGCCTTCATCGTGGAGGTCCCCTTTCCAGCACCAGCTCATGCCTCCCCTCGTCTCCGCTCTGCCCACCGGAGGCTGCTCCCCGGACAGGCCCTGCCCTGTGGGGTGTCTCTGCTCTGCTTGCACTTCCTGTCGACCACTCCTCCACCTGCTGATCCTGACCTTCCGCACCCTTCAGAGACTGGCTCCAACTCTGCCTCTCCCTCGAAGATTCCCTGGTGTCATGTGCACCTCTACTATAGGGCTCTCTATCTCCTTGTATACGAGGCCCTTGATGTTTGAGAAGAATACAGACAGAGCTCTCACGAGTCGCTGAAGCACAGAGCTGTCCCCTTAGGGTGCGGGCACAAAGGAGGCAGATAACGCATGAGGGCAGCTGGTTCTACTTACTCCCTCATTCTGGGTAGTGCCTTGATAGACGTACCAAACAGATGCTTTAGGAAAATTATAATTGACAATGGCCAAAGACTCAAATGATAAATCTTGAGTGTGTTCTGGTCTCATTAACGAGACTATTAAATCATCGGCTCTTACTAGATCACAATTCCTTGAGCAGAAGAACTTTGAGCGACTCAACATATTTGCCTTTGTTCCTTTCAGGACGTCACATGTTAAGATATCTGGGGGCAGGGGGAGTGAAGTGTGGATGGAAAGAAGCTAGAATGGACTGACTGTGCTTGACCATCTTCTCAGAATGTCAGTTAATGGCACAGCATACGCCTGGAGAAAGTTCTTCGAGAGAGAACTCAGTAGAGATGATACACACACGCACGCACGCACGCACGCACGCACGCTGGGGAAGCTGAGGGCTTTTTTAGGAGATCACCCTGCCTGAGCTCGTTTTGGGGGTGAGTCAGCCCGCACATCGCAGATTTCCAAGGCTCATTCGCCTCACCCGACATGCTGGGGTAACTAGATCCCACCCATTCACGAGGCAGGTGACGGAACAGGTGGGCAGGAAAGCGAGCTTAATGGCTTCCTGAAATGGATCACCTACAGACTATCACCCCGCGTGGCCGAGCACAGCAAAGATAAAGCATCTTACTTTGCTGAACTAAAGCATACTCCAAACTGAAAAACACCGCACAACAGAAACCCAAGCGTTCATTAATTCAACCCAACGTCCACTGGGAGTGGCCCTGACAGCAAACATAAGGTGATGGGGCTTATGTGTACCACCTGATCATGGAAAACTACGACACAGTCTTGCCTTTACATTAACGATGGTTAAGGAGCGAGCATGCGTATCTGGGCAGGTGTCCCAAACCCATCCTTTGGCCTGGACAAGGGCCAGATGCTATGCGAAGTAGCCTCACCTGTCCCCGTACCACACCTGACTCCCACCCGCAACGACCTCTGTATAGAAATCAGGAAACTGCCTCTGCTTGTTATGAAAAACTTAACCACTAAAGCAAAATCACTGGCGTTTTAAAAACCAAATCGCCATGCCCCTCGCCCCGTGACCTCCACAGCAGACACCATTCACTGCCACACACCTGTCGGTTTTCACGGACGCGTGCGCACGCTTCTGAAGGGCTGTTCTCATGGAAACGTCCTCATTCCAAACCTACTGTGTAGTGAGATGCTTTTCTCTTTTCTCTGCAGCATCTACAGATGCCAAATCATCACTCGACCAAACCGAGATCATGTGCGGTCTCTCTAGTTGGCTTGTTATGTTTTTGTACACCTTTATCTTCTGGCGATGTCTTTCTAAAGTCCCACTATTTTTTTTTCCTCATTGACTCTCAGCTAACCTCTCCTACTTCATGCCCAATATGGCGACAATGTCCACGTGTTGTAATTTCTTGAGTTTCAGAAACACATTTCTTGGTTCGCACGGATGCCTTGGAGGTCGTGTTCGCTTTGCTTCATCTTGTCCACTTGGCTCCTCGCGTCCTAAGTCTAGCCTACAGAACAATTTCCTGTTTGCACAACAAGTCTAAACCATTTCTGATCACTTAATCAACACAGCCTTTCCCTTAAAGAGCCATCACCTGTTTTCTGAGGCGTGCTAACAGGACCCTGTATGCACTGTACCCTGCAAACACCTCCTCCTGCAGACAGCCACCCAACCTGCATTCGTGAGGGAAAAAACTAGCTTAAAGAACCGGCCTCCTTATATCACGATTACCTTTTTACATACAAACAATTGGTGTTTGCTATTTTCTAATTCCAACACATTAAGTATTTGGTGCTAAACGAGACGGCGATGCCCCATAGCCTATCCCCACAGGCTCCTCTCCGCAAGCCTCCCGGACGTAAACGGCCCAGTGAACGGGGCCCCCAAGGAGCCAGGGGGAGAAATTTAACGGGGGAGCTCCAGATGCTGCTTCAGACGCAAGTTCAGAGTGTGTGTCATCCAGGGATGGGTGGCAGACACTTGATCCGAGGACTGAGGTGGGCAGGAAAACCCTGTAATAATTCCACTTAAACTGCTAACAGTTCACGGTTTCTGTGAAAGTTTTTTGGACACTCAGGAGAACTAGGACTCACGCTCTCAACCTCACGGCTTCAGTTCTCACGGGAACCCCTGGGCTCTGACCCTGCCCCCGCTTTCACCCCTTGTTTTATATTCTTTCTCTGGCAATTAACTCCTTTGACTAAAACAACATTGCAGAGAAGCATGAATCACGTCAAAACCATCGTTTCCTAAAGCACTCTGTAGATGCGATCTTCAGACAACACAGAAACCCAGAAGTAGAATCAAAACCTTGAGCGTGGAAATGGAAAATTATGGCACAATTGAAAGTGTTCGGAACTCACCAGAGCCTGCTGCGTGAGGAATCGTGGTCAATAACCAGTGCAGAGCCTGTGTGTGTGTTTATCAGAACACGGCCTGACCTGCCACAGTCTCGGCCCACTCAGCGGAAAACCCACTCGCCTTCCTAGGAGCCTGCCGGGGGTGGGGTGGGGTGCTGAAGAGTGAAAGCTGAGCTCCTACGTGTCCGAACGGCGCCCCTGGGCGCCTGGACGCCTGGGGGGCAGAGTAGCTTTGCTCCAGACCCAGCGCTGTGGCGGCACGTCAGCGGCCTCGCTGCTGCCAGGAGCGTCCCTGCACCCCCAGAATTCCTTCCCCCTGCCCCCCAGGGTGGTGCCTCAGACACACCCTGGTTTCTCTCTCTCTTTTAGAACAAGGACACAACTATTACCTTATTTATCGCTAAAACTGTACCATATTTCATTATGTGCCCCTGGTTTTAATCTTCAAAACCCTGGTTGCAGGACAAACTTCTTGAACTCCATAATAAGGAGACAAACGGTATGGGACCTGGGCTCACTCTTATTCTTGTAACACAACAGCAGCAAAAGGGATGCTTACGAAAGAAGAGCCACTTTTCATTCATCGGACAGTGGTTTAGTGCGCACCTGCTGTGCCCCACAGGCCGCCCTGCCTACCAGACGGAAAGAGGGGCGCGATCAGCTCACTGCTGGAGCCATCGGGCAGCACACAGACCCTGCATTACCACGGCACCCCAGTGTAGCACCGCCGGCTTTATGCTCATGGATGCACACAGCTGCGACTGCCCTGCTTCAAGAAGAACACGCAGCATCTCCAGCTGAGGCCCCGGATCGTCTCGTGCGTCCCCCGCGCACGAGCCAGTCAGTGGCTGAGAGCGGCCTGCAGGGGGTCCTCGGAGCCCTGCCTTCAGCACGGCGACCAGAGAGGGAGGGAGGGAGGGTGTGTGTGTGTGTGTGTGTGTATGTGTGTTTCCTCTCTCCCGCCTTCGCCTTCCACTCCCTCCGCCAGCACAGAGAAGCCCGGTGGGGTGGAGTGGGGTGGCAGGTGCTCCCCCAGACCCTAACTCCGGCCCGCGCGCCCCGCCCGGAACCCACCTGCTGCACGTCCTGCTGGAACACGCACAGCTGCAGCCGCTGGTGCAGACGGACCTTACGGTGCTGCCAGATGTTCTCCAGCTGCCGCTGGTGGTGCAGCACCTCGTGGATGACGTCCAGCACGTGGTGCACGGCCTTGGAGTAGTTGGCGGAGGCCGTGAGGGAGTCGGAGCTGCCGGGCGTCAGCGGCCGCTGCAGCTTGTCGAGCAGCGACTTCCCGTCCTGGCTCACCTGCCGGGAAAACGGACGAGCGGTTACCAACGGGAGGGAGATCGCCCCAGGTGCGCGGCTGCTCCCCGGCCATGTGGCAGACACGTGGGCGCGCACACGCGCATGCGCGCGCACACACGCAATCACACACACTCGCAATCACACACACTCACCATCACACACCACGGTTCTACGCTCAGAGCCACATTTTATCAAGAGCAAAATAACATTAAAACCAAACCCATCAGTTATCCAACGACACCTCGAAAGCAAATGTGGTAACACGCCGAGTTGAAAGAACATTCATTATCGTGAAACACTAGTAGATGCTACGCTTAACGAATGCACAGAGTATTTTGCCTTAAATGACACGTCAGCTGGGGTAAAATTGCACTGCTGGGGTATCTGCGAACTAAACTTTAAAAGTAATTATTCTCTCTTGAGATGTTATGTTAGAATACAACGATCACAGTGGAGCAAATTTTAATGCTGAATCTTGAAACCTTGGTTAAAAAAAAATCAGCAATCCAGCACCAGGCAAGGAATATGTCCACACAAACACTCTGACATAGCTGCCTACAGCGTTCCTTCACAAAGTAAAAAGAAAAATTTAAACGCCATTTTATTGGGTTCATTAACTTAGAAAAGTACTGTTAATTAAAGCCCCATCATCTTTTAAAGGAGATGTCGGTTCATAGTGTGGCGGTTAACGATCGAAGTGTAATTAAACGAAAGCGCTCAGACTAACCAGAGAGGGGAGAGGGAGAAATGCGGGAAGAACCGTACTATGGTTGTTTCATTTTAAGTGATTCTTAAGACTTGGGAATGTTTACGCCAGATGTGGTAGAGAAAAAGATGCCCTGATCAGACAATGAAAAGGGCACGTGACCCCTACAACTAACTGGGCTGTGTGACTCCGGGGCGTAAAGCCTTGTCACCGAGATCTCAGGTCACCGAGATCTCAGCGTTCAGAGGCTTCTAAAGCTGAGCACCTCGGCTGTCCACCCAGAGGAGGTGCAAACAGGAGCCTTGTACAGAACAGGGTTCAGGGCAGGCCCCCCGGGTGAGGAGACACGGGCTAGCGCCCGAAGCCTCCAGCAGCCCAGATCGGGCAGCAAGTGAGAGCGTGTGGAATTCTCTAATATCTTCCCTTAATCCTCTTGCCCCTTAAGTCGTGCTGGAATGTAACCCGTTTTCCCAATCACTGCTTTAGAGATCTCTGTGGAAAGAGCTGACTGTGCCTTAGGAAGCCTGGCTATCGGCCTTCCTAGATTAAAATGGATCCACCACACCTTAAGTGGAAACAAGCTGAGCAGATGTGACCAAACAAAACAGGTAAAAAAAGAACCACCTGGACCGCTGAGCCCCGGTCGGGACGTGTGAAAACAAGGAGTGGGAATGCAAGTCTTCGAAAGCAGGGAGATGATGCCCCAGAAGTTCCCGAAACTTGAGTGGGCATTTCTGATGCAGTGACAGTGACAGTGAGGAGGGGAGCCAGGGGGTGACCTGGGGGAGGGGCTCACTGTAACGGACTCAGAGAGAAAGGATAATACCTCAAAATAAACGTCCTGCTTTTTGCAATGATCCCAGCAAGGCTCAAACATACAGTTTTCTCTTTTTCCTGCCTATTTATAACACACACTGATATTTCCGGGAAGGCAATTACCATGCTAATCAAAGCAAGGCAGCGCTTGGTTTCCCTTAGAACTTTGCAGGAGTTGCTTTTTTCAAAATACCGGCACGGCAATGCCACGCTCGGTATGAGTCACCAATCCACCACGCGTCCCGTCCCGTCTGCACCTGTGGCTGCCATGCTCACAACGGTTTTACGTATGTGGTCAGCATCTGAATATCTAATGTCTTCCCTTCTGGTGTGCGTGTAACCTAGGCATTTACAAACTGAAACACATTTGACCATAATCACCTTTTGTCTCTAATTTCTACGGAGCAGATATGTGATTTATATAGATGTCAATTTTACGTGAGGATGCATTATTACCCATCCGTTTTACTGCGGCAGGCATCATACACTTTCTGTGAAGCAATGGGCATGCAGCATCTCTTAGGACTGGGAACCAGTACTCCGACTCACGCATATTTATTATGTACAGAACCTAGAAAGAATCACTTACAAACATCGCATCTACATCTTACTCCTTCAAATATACAGAAGTCAGGAAACGTACACCAGAGTATACGGTCTGGTGAACATGTGTCAGATAAATGCAGATTAGAGGGTGTGGCAGAAACTGACAGCTGCCTCCTCACAGTCCACCAGCCCCTCCCTGACAGCCAAACCCCTACATTCAGGACCAGTAACACCCCAGCTGTAAAACCTATTTCTCAGCTTTGCTTACACACAGAAGTGGCCAGTACACAGAAGTAAAAAATGCTGAAAAGGGCTTCCTGGAAAGTAAGAGTTTAGGAGGCTGAGCGTGCTCATTCCCCCTTGCCTCTTTCTCCTCCCTAAGGCCAAGCACTTGGTGGCGATGGCTGGAGCTTCAGCAGTTATTAATGACCTTGAGGTAGCCTTAAGGATGGCAGCCCACCTGCTAAAAGAGGCAAACCGAAAAGACAGAAGGATCCCCCAAATCCTCTCACTGCCCGAGCTACCACATCAGCCCCGGAACGCCAGCACTGGCAGGAAGCAAACCTTTATCTCAAGTCATCGTTTTGGATGTTAAACCAGCAATACAAGACGGCAAATGGGTCCTCAGCCCTCACCAAGTCTGCAAAGGCATTTATGTAACATCATTCATATTCTACGACTGAGAAGGAATAAATAATCTTAGCACAGATATCACAATGATTATGTTTTTCCTTGGATGTCTTTTTCACTGTTGAGCAGAGACTGAGAGCAGGTATTAGTACTGGGTTAGAACACCGTGCCTGCTCATGCTGGGGGAGGGAGCGGGATGGCTGAGAACAAGCTCCTTAATGTTAAGACAACTCATTAAGCAAAGCCGTGCCTTCCTGGAACTCCACGGCAGGAATGAGGGTGTCTCTGTTGGTGCCGCTGGCGCTACTGTCACTTAGCGGTAGAGACTGTGGCAGCAGAAGGAGCATAAAGATTCTGGGCAAGAATATACCTCTCGCATCCACTAAGACCAGACAGCATCGCAACCTCCAAAGGCAGGCTCAGATATCGCACTTCTCCAGTGATCTCTTCAGAAATAATCCTGTTTTATTTCAGTCTGGCTTTCTTAGATCTGTCGACTTAAAAGGCATTATTCAAGCATGAAAAGGACATATATATATATATATATATGTCTTTTATTATTTTAGCAACATATCTTTGTCTTTCTTAGTAGTATTATGTAGAGAAAAAATATGCTAGAATTTTATGAAGACTACTGTCCCACTGTTTGGAAATAAAGATTTTTTTTAAAAATGGTGCAGAATAGCCAGAAGAAAATTAGTAAGAGAGTGAAAAGTAGATCATGCAGCTTTGAATTTCTTAGGACCAGGTGAATAAATCTGCTTAAGTTATATGTTTTGTCTATGAATGTTTGTAGCTTTTAGGCAGCCAAACCCTGTCCCCCCCAGGGGAACCGTGGCTGCAAAATAGTAAATCAGCCTTTATCATCAAACAGCAGAACTTCCACTGTAATTCCTGAACAGATCAAACTGTGTCATTTTTTTTTATTATTATTATTCTGCTCTTTGTTCTTGAAATAAAATGCCTGGGGACTTGAACTGGTGATGGAAGTTACATTTTACAAATAGTAACATTTTATAAACATAGGAACTCCCATGCTCGAATACTTAAATGAGTTAAGAGAAATGCAAGTCTAACCAAAGGGGGGAAAAAAAATCAAAGTTTAAAAGTTTACCATATCAAAGGTTAAGTCTGTTCCTAATATTTACGAGAAAAATTAACTGTTTAAAAATCTGTAACAATGGTCTGGTCCTTGAATGTTTACTTTTGCTGACAACTGCAGGTGAGATCTGTCACCTGGGTTCCCGGATGCCACCCTAAACACGCTCCGACAATCCTCCCGGAGACTTGCCTGTTCGCATTCTGGTTTCTGATCTCTATGTTCTCCACTAACTCATAAGCGCTAAGAGTCTTTAGCAAGGACATTCTTCAGCTGCACAAAAGTAAGAATGCTGCTCTGAGCCAAGAGAATGATAGCTGGAGATCAGTGCTGACGATTGCAAAAACCACCACTCAGAGACCAAATACGACCTCATGGTATGTCGACTGGGTCCAAAGGTGATGGTGTACGTCTGAAAAGAGTAGGAATGGCGGCCCTTCTTCAAAACTTCTATGAAATGAATTACGCTGTTTGCGCCGACCCAAACCAACACCACCAGCTCCGCAGGGCTGGGCCCGCCGCGGCCCGTGGAGCACCTCCATGCTGAGCCTGGGCAGCCCCCACTGACCTTTCCAGCTCTGGTGTCCCTGTTCTCAAACCAAGGTTCCTCCAAAGCAGGAAAGTGACGGAGGGTCAGCGTGCGAGTACCCAGCTCGTTCTGCAGCTGTGACTGCCACGCCACCCCCCCAGGCAGGTGAACACCTGGTCTCAGAGCAAGGAGGCTACACCTGCCCTTAAGAGGGCTACCCCATCCCTGCCTGCAGAGTCTGGCTGCCCTCTGCAACTTAAAAATCAGCCTTTAGAGGTCCATCCTATCTCTTTCCGTTATCAGGGTTCTTACTCAAAACCAGCTCAATCTACCTATGTTTGCCTCTCCGGCACCTCTAGCTGGGATTGTCAGAAAGGAGAAACCAAAGCAAGACCGAAACAGGAGCCTGTTGGGGCAGCCCAGTGACATAAGTGAGCCGTGTGCAGGGAACATGCATGTTCTGTAGATTCCAGTGGGGCTGGACCTTTTTGGTTCCTGTGTATCAAGGCCTTGCAAGGCCTCAAGCTGAGTTTGCCGGGAGGGAGACTGGGCTCCATCTGTTGGCTCTGATGCTGCTGGCACAGGATACACAGTATCCACAGCAACGTTGCAATACTTAATAAAGCTTCGAAACAACTGCTTTACAGAAGTTACTGTGTAGCGAGGCAGACCAGCTTTCCACGCACATCACATGCGTGGTTTTAGTAAGTTTACTCTAGAGATGACTCATTTCGCTGTTTGTTTTTTTTCTCACATGCTAATTGACACTAATCACGCCATCACCCCTTTATCCAGTGCCTTTAAAAAAAAGGCGCTGGGCCAGCTTTGCAGGCAGCGAACCGCTCACTTCGCGAGGGCCTGTGCAAGGGCCCTGTGCGTCAGCACACGTGTTCAACGGAGAAACTGATGCAGAAACGAAACCCCCGAGGTCCCGCTGGATCAGCGCAGGCCAACGCCAACGTGGCACGTCACCTTTCCCCGCCAGGAACTGCTGCCCACGGCCGTGGTGGCCCAGGCCTCTCCGGCAGCTGCGTGCACACTCACTCACTCACACACACACACACACACACACACAGTCTTACTCGCAATTCAAGGACCTGGCGTTCGGGTGTACAGGACGGCGCGGGCGTGCTGAGATAATCATCTGTACAAGTTTAGATGGCTGAGAAAGTCGTTGATGAGTGTGCTTCCGGAAAATGACCATTAAAACAACCATTCTCTGCGCTGTTTCTAAAACCAGGGCCCATGTATACAGGGCCTCACTCTCCTGCGCTGAACTCCATCAGAGAGCATGAGCCCAGCACCTGGAGAGCTGACACGAGACGATGTTTACGAGGCACACACAGGCAGACTCCCGCTGCTGAGACACAGACGGGAATGACAAGTCTGATGAAAACACAGAAAAGCAGAGGTTTGGGAAAGTGCTGGGAAGGTTTCTCACTGCAAACTTGCGCCAGCAGAGACTAGAAACCACAGACATGATTTAAAGACAACAACTGTGGGAGGAAAAGAGGGAAGGCAAGAAGGAGGAAGAGCCCTGAATGACCCTACCTCTACCCCTGAATGACCCTGGAGCCACGGCAGGGGGTCAGCAGACCTCTGTAGGATAAGCGTCTCCAGAGCAGACCCACAGGCCAAGGGGACGGGGTAAGGAGCATCTCTCGGTGGGGTCTGTAGAACATCCCCTCAGCCACTAAGGGAAGCCCACTGAACACGGAGACTCATTCTCTCAGGCGCTGAGCATGAGAAGCCGCACTTTTAACCGGCTCACGCAAGTCAGAACGCCACGGACTTAGGAGAGAAGAGAATCAAGTGAAACACAGGAGTGGTCGGTCCTTCCCTTCCCGTCCTCCTTCCCTCTCCGCTCCTGGCATGGGAAAACGGTGCCAGGGTCTGAGGCGGTGCGGGGTGGAGGTGCCGAACAGGGGGAGGTGCTGGGCTTTCTAAGAAAGTTGTGGGGGGTGGGGAGGGGTGCAGAGAGGCTAGACGGAAAGGTGGGGAGATTGAGAAGACTGAACAGACACGTCAGTCGATGCCGTGAGAAGCAAGGAAACCGGCTTCCTTGCTGTTCGAGAAGGAAATTACAAAGAGTGGGAAAAAGAACCCTGAGGTATTGGGTTTGAAATGGGAATACTGGTTCGAATAAGCTCAGTATCAAAACAGAGGCAGACACAGACAGGTCCAGTAGTAGCTGGGGGTGGGCGGACGCCTAGCGACATCTATCCTGACACTGTCTGGGGCTCGGAGGGCCTCGGGGCGCGGACGGCTCACAGGCAAACAAGCACTCCTTGGCCCTCATACCTTGGTTCTTAAACACCACAGAGCAGCACGAGGGACCAGAACTTCTTGGTGAAAAGGCTCATCTCAGGGATGAGGCAGGGGAAGAACTAGAGGAGTGAGACTCTTGTTATATTAGGAAGTAATACTCAAATAAGGAAATATCACTCTCTGTCTCTCACACACACACACACACACACACACGCACACGCACACACACAGGCTCCCACTGGCCAAATGTGGACAACTTAGGGGTCAAAATAGAGTACTGGATTATAACCCATTGAATGTAATAAGGTTTCATAAATTTATACCGAAATGACGAATGAGTGAATGCACGAATGGGAAAATAAAGCCCTTCCTTATGGTAGGAAAGGTCACCTAATCGATACGGAAGAAATGGCAGAAGGAAGTGGCCATCCCAGTGGCAGCTGGTGTGGGCAGGCATCGCCAGCGGGTGCGAAGGCCGTGGAGAGAAGTCTGACGAGGAACATTCGTTGTGTGACATCGGCATACTTCCCCGTGACATCCTCACGGAAGACAAACGTCACAAGGGGGACTGCTCGTTGGAGGAACCTTGCCGACACCAACCGCATCGAGCGGTTAAGGTAACTGTCACTGGCTGCGGGAGGAGTCTGCACCCCGCACCCCTGCTGTGACGTCCGACCCCAGTCAGCCCGTGGGGAGAACTGGGTGGGCAGGAAGGCCGCGGGTCACCCTACAGAATGAGAGGCGCAGAGTCCCTAAGACTGTCAAGAGACACAGGCAGGGAAAGAGTAAAGAATGCCCCGCTGTGAAGGAGGCCGGCGAGATGTGCCCAGTGACACGGCCGCTGGACAGCGCCCGGGGCCGGGATTGGCAAGGCCAGGCGTGCGCTTGAGCTGCTGGGCAGGATGGTCATGTACCGGTGCTGGTGTGAGGACCGGGGAGAGGGAGGGAGGGAGGGAGAGGGGAGCAAATGTAGTAAAATACGAACAATCGGGCAATCCAGGTCGACGGAATGTGGGGCGCTCTGTTCTGACACCGTCCTGTAGCCTGAAACTACTTAAAAATGTAAATAATTTAAAAGGCAAAGACGATTCACTGTGTTCTACTGAAAGTGTTTTCTGCTCATCCAGTTTCTGACTCCTTTAGTTTACGGCTCAGTTGCAAACATGTTTTAGGCTAAAATCTGAGGTTAACACCCCGATCTGGGAAGCCGTTAGTGCCAATTTAAAACGAAACGAAACTGCACCACAGGTGAACGTAAGTGTCCTTGTCAAGATGCCCCCATTCTTCTAGACGGCAGGGATGATGAAGACAATTCTCTACTCTGCTAGGAGTGTCCAGGGCAAGAGGCAGACCGAACTGGCCGGCTGGGCCGGAGGTGGCAGTGGCCAGCTCGGGCCGTGCAGGCAGAGACTGCAGCAGCCCCCGCCAAGCCCCTTGTGTGCGAACTACTCACTCCCACAGCGGTCCACTATCGAACAGCAGCTCCCCGGAAAATCTTTAGGAGGAGGAGTGAAGGCCACCGTGGACAACAGGGTCATTCCCCGTGTGTCACAGGTCACAGTGACACAATGCACGGAGACGGGACACTGGCAGGGGAAAGAGCTGAATGCTTTCTTGAAACTCGTGAAATCCACATGAATCAAGTGTAACAAGAAATTGTGGATCTGTTAAATTTTTTCGTTTCACTATAAAAAAAGCTACCTCTTACATAGTTCCTAATAAGCCAGATAATCAAATGCGCTAATGAGCACGGGATGCAAGGTTAAGACGCATAATGGGAGACGACTATTTTTCGATTCCACGGACGACATGAAATAGTTAGTGCTTGAAAGAAAAAGGGATCCCGTCAGGCGAAAAGGTGGCTAGAGAGACAAGCCCGTGGGCGCCAGCGTCCGTGGAAGGGGGTGTGGCCTCACAGTATGACATCACAGTGCCTGACACATCATCCGCTTGATTCACCTTGGGGCACTGAGGAGGGGTCAGGAGCCCTGGGCCCAAGGCCGTGGGAGTGACAGCTGCCTGGTGAAGCAGGAAGTGCCAGACTGAAAAATCTCTTCCCCACAACTCTCACCAGCGGGTGCGGTTCAAATCGAGGAAGGCTCGGAGGTAAACATTGACTAAACGGTTACTCAACGGTAATACTGCTGACAGACGCGCTGACTCGCAGAGGAGGATGGAGGCCCGCACAGAAGTCCCGCCCTCTCCTTGCTCACCTCCGGGCACCTGAACCGGTGCTATAAAGGCAGATGGGCCTCCAAGACCAGGGTGAGAGAGAGGGACACGCCGCGACCCTCCTACAGTGGCCAGCGTCCCTGTGCCTGGCCTGCGATGCGGGACGGCCTGCCTGGGCTCACGTCCCCGTGTCCCCGCCCCACCTCCTGCAGCGCCTGACCTGGCACGGGCTGGCCTGTCACTGCGGCTTCATTTCATAGTGAGTAACGGGACGTGCCCCGCAGCTGTGAGCATCCAATGACTGATCACAGAAAGTCCTTGCGACCAAGCCCGGCACGGAAGGTGGGGGCAGAAAAGAAAACAGGGTCGTATTAAAGGAATAAGCTGCCCCCAAATAAGAGAACGTGACACGGAGGTTTCTGTAACAGCGAGTTCGTTCACACACGTGGAGAATCAGCGTGCGCTCTGCACCGCAGACACGAGGCTGCCTCGGGCCTGCCTCTCTCTCAGCCATCGCACTCAGGAAGGTTCCGTGGGGTCTGACCAGACCAAACAGCACGGCACGCAAACACGTGCTTCCCAACGCAGGCAGAAAGGCTGAGTGCATTTAATTGACCGGATCAGGGTACAGGCCCTGCTCAGGGGACCCGCAAATGTCCCGGGGCCGTGAAAACCTGGCTCGCGGCCCACCAATCCTGTTTCACCCAAAAGCTACAATAAAACTGTAATTTAGCTCCAAATCATTACGTTTGTTCCAGGCTAGCTAAAACTTCCATTTCCTTCCCCCTCCCCCACCCCAGCCTTCCAGGCCAGGACACTGCAGTCACGTGGCTGCAGTGGCGCCGGCCGCAGCGCCGGCCACTCACCTCGGAATACGCCAGGGTGACGTGCTCGTAGACGCCCTGGTGGTGGTGGATGGCGTCCTCCAGGTCCTGCAGCTCCGAGGGGAGGTCCACCTCACCGCAGGCTTTGCACCACGAGTCCACGTTGCTCATGTACTTGGGGGGGTCACAGAGAAAAGAAGAGATCGTGTCTATCAATGGTGCTTATAGAAGTGGGTGTTCTGCAACGTGGTTTAAAAACAACGGTTGTCGGAAGGGATTCTGAGAATGCAGCGCAGCTGACTCTCTGTCCCAAACAGCTTTCCTTTGAGTTCTCAAAGGGGGATTCCTGGACTCCACCCGGGTTTAGGTTCTAGCAGAACTGGGGCGGGGCTCAGACGCCTGCAGCTGAAGTGACAGACAGCCTCAGGTGACTCTGGACCGCGTGTGGTAGTGCACCTGGAGCGACGCTGTCTTGCAGCACCCTTTCTGGGCGTCCTGGGAAGTTCTCCCGTCCACGTCTGAATTCACCGTTTCCATCTGCCCTGTCCTCTTAGCCGCACAGGGCACAGAGGTCTCGTCCACCTGTTCCGCTCAGTCTCAAGCAGGACACACACAGCTGGGTGCAGCTTCTAGGGGAGCTGCCTGCAGCCTCCCTGCTTCCCTCCGACATTAAAATGCTAATGAATGGTGAGGGATCTGAAATCATTCCCCTAACACAGGAAGAGCAACGGGCCCATGGTTCCACCCTTTCACAAAGCAAGGACACACAAGATCAAAAGAACAGCAAGTGAAGGGCCCAGGACACCTCACGGTGGCCCCTGAGCCCAAGGGGAGGCCGAGGAGGCAGCTGGATCACTCAGGTCTTCCCTGCGTTGCAGTAAATGAGAAGTGTCAGCTGCAGGCCACCGTACCGCCCCCGGCGGCTGCTGCCTGCCATTCGTCTCACCTCAGTTTTCCCCATTGCTACTACCCCCGCTGCTCCAGGACCCATCAATAGCTGAGGGACCGCTGCCAGATTTCCCGGCCACAGCCCGTCAGCATCCATCACGGTGAAGGATCGAAGGCAAGGGGCAAAGCACCCGATTAAAGACGCTAATTCCATGAAGTCAAACGGACATATGGACGCATTTCCTTGGGTGCCACGTCTTTTACTCCCGTTCCTCATTATCTTCCTACTGAGCGAGAAACAAGAGGGCGACTCCTGGAAACGGGGTACCCTGCCTGACACAGAGGGGTCCAGCTGATTCTCTTAAAAATAAGGATAACCTCTCAGGTGCTGAGGCCGTGTTTAGGAACGGAACAGACAAGTCACCCAAGCAACCATCGTTTATAAAAATCCCTTCATTGTTCACACATTGGCTCAGAAAAATGTCTGCACGCGAATCTTAGGGCTCGGAACCAATCTGTGCGTGGCGTTAGGTGTCATCTGATAGCATGTGGCTTCAAACGTGACTGAACCTACTACATGAGCATGGGGAACATCCTCACTGCCCCCCGGTACAGTGTCCTCCTGCCATCTCGGGGGCACGGAAACAGTAATGAATCACTCCACACCCCATCGTCCCCCCACTCACACGTACGACTGCGCGGGCATGTTTCTACGTGTCACTGGGGAGGCGTGTTCCATGAACGTGTCAGGTTGTGTGATTCTAAGTCTTCTCCATCTTTACTTCTCTCTCTTACATTACCGCATTTGACACCAGTTATTAAGTTCCTGTAAACCTTTTTCAAGTATGAATTGACATCATTAATAAATTATCAATTCATGTCAGCAATTAATTGCTTCTACACCCGGGCCACTACACCCCAAACAGGGTTACGGCATATTTTTAAGAGGTTAAAATGCTTCTAATATACCAAGGGAAAGACAAAGTTTAAGTTATATAATATTTCACAAAAGCAAAAGGGACGGACTAATATATCCATGTTACTACTAAAATGTTTTAATTCCGATTTTTAAAGCAAAAGAGAGAAATATTCGAGAAGTTTTACGTATGCCTTTAGTAAAAGTAGCTTACTTATAATTTAACATGCCCTGAGAGGGTACTGATTATATTCACCTGAAAAAACGGAGCTGGGTTCTAAATACACAGGGAAGGACGGCTTGCCATGAGGGGATCTCGTGGAAGGATTCTGCACGTCTAAACTTACGGGGTTAACACATCCCAGGGACAGAAATAAAGCTGGCCACGGTCTAGCGGGGACTTCTGCAAAATCTCTGTCTTGATGTGACTGAAACCCTGGATTCCAGAGGGTGAACCTGCATACTTTCTGAGAGGCCGAACCCCCAGAGGCTCAGCACCCGATGCTGCCAGAGCAGCAATCGCATCCAGGGAGCCGAGGAAGAGGGCGTTTAGCAGGTCTCCCACAAAGCAAAGGCATGCCGGGGTCAAGTCCGAGATCAAGTCCACAGGAGCCTACAGAACCTCTTAGGAACTGTTCATATAGTCATGTGCATTATGAACCTGGGAGAGGAGACGCTGATATGTTGCTTAAAATCTCCTGACCACTCTGCGACATTCCGCCAGACGCGTGCTCCCTACGCCCACCTTCACCGATGCAGTCTGGGACGGCAGCACCGGGGGAATGTCTTAGCAGCGTCCCACACCTCATAAATGACAGCAGCAGAAGGTGGCCACTGTCCTCCAGTGCGCTCAGAACAGCCAGGGGAGTGCCTGGAGCTTTAAATGCTAAGCAGACCAAAGCATGTGAGCGCGCAGCACCTGGCCAGGCTGAGGGAAAAGTGACTAACAGATACGCTTAGAAAAAGGGGAGTTCGAATCATTATTCAGCAGATTTATTTTCACGAGGATTTATGCCACTAAGCTCCACCTGCTGAGAGTGGGGGCTTCTGATGTGGGGGCAGCTCAGCTCTCTGGCCTGCTTGCCTCCCACCCGCCAGAGCTGGTATCCTCACAGCTGGTGAATCTCACTTCCCATCTACCTGGGGACGGAGCGGCCGCTGAGCACAGGTGGTTAGCCCGGATTAGGAGACAAAGGGACAGAAACTTCCTAGAATGTGAACTTCTCCAATACTTATCCAGAGGCATTTCCTCCTCTTAGGAAAAATTAAGACTGGTTGGATTTCAGATACACACATAAAATCTACATCTGACTTCAAACTTCAGGGTACTTTTCTTTCTTATTTATAATGTCCTCATTTTCTGATTTCACTTCTAGAAAACCCATTTCCATCATTTCTACTCTCAGTCTTAACCAACACACTACACTCCCTTCCCCTGTGCCTCTCAGGGACGTGGGCTCCCCTCGCTGCCCAGGGAAATCACGGGACAGACGAGGCATTGTGACTGTGAGCCTAGCTCTGCCGGCTCCCACAGGCTGAGCCGGGGAGGGCAGGCTCACTCTGCACCAAAATGATCGCATTGCTCTAAGAGATGCTCTAAGTACCTCTCACCTGTTTCTGTAAATACCATTGATTATATACATACATATATATATATACACACACACACACATATATATATATATACATACATGTATATGTGTATGTATATATGTGTGTGTGTGTGTGTATATATATATATATATATATATATATATATATATGTATGTATATTTCTTGACTCCAGTTCCCTTCTATCCCATGAGGATCTACGGGCCAAGAATTCAGCTTATACTTTTCATACAGTGAAACCACATTCAAGGGGGAACCATCAGATGTGGATTATTTGTCTCAGCATCTTCTTATTATTCTTTTCTCTCAATTTTAACCCAGACTTACGATAAAATTATCCGGACAGTAAGTCATGCTTACACTATCTGTTACTTCCTTAACTTAGGGGAAGTGAAATTTTGTAAGAATATTCATAATTGGGAATATGGGCAAATCACTCCCCAAACAGAACATAAGGCCAAGGCCACCAACCCTATTGGCGTCACCTCCCTGATTTAAAGATGACAGGAGATTTCACCTTAAAGAGCTTTGTGAAGTTTAAGGAGCCATGTGAATGCTGGTTGTTACTTTATTTCTGGCTATTATCAGATTAGAGGTCCCTGACGTCACAGATGAAATAAGGTGACCAGATTTATGGTCCAGGCTGCTGCTTAGCCTCCGACAGGTGAGCGACTAAAGATGTGAATGCCAGTGTCACTCTATTTTTAAATTATTTTATTAATACATTTTCATTAACTTAAAGGAACTTCAAAAGCCACACGTGGTGACTGGCTATACCGCAGTGAACAGTGTCGCTCTAAATAGCCTTTTTTTTCCTTTTTAAATAGTAACTAGTGGAGATTTTAAGGGGGAGTGAAATCGAGTCACTTTAATTCTTTGTGTTATAAAAATGTAGCTCTAGTAACATGTGATGTGAAACTTCTTACTACAGAGAGACTGTCCCGTGGGTACACCTAATGACACAAGCAGTGAAGGTGGCGGCTGCTGTTGACATCGGCTCCTGGTCACACGGCGAACGTGGCGGCCGCGTCTCCGCGCTCAATCCTGCCCGGCCTTCCCCGGACACGAGGGCGCTGGGGAGAGAGGGACAGGGACGACTCCAGAAAGCATGACATCTACCAAACTTAATCCTCACCCAGTTCTACCGCAAGATTCGTGCCTGGCACTGCACACAGACAGCCCCACGGAGTCACCCTCAGGGACAGAGGGGCGCCTGGCACACACGGCCCCCTGCGGGAGCTGCAGCCTCACGGGGAAGGCCGCTTCCTTTAATAAGACCACTGACCCCGGGGTCGAACCTGTCGGCCCCACGTCCCACCGTCAGATTTAAATTCTCAGTGAGAGCTCTGGGTGGGGGGTTCAGAGAAGTGGCCGTGATGGAGACCTAACTTATGACACCCACGTTAATTAAAAAATGGAACAAAGTTGACCCAGCCCTGAGACTGCTCTCCTGGACGCGCAGGGGAGAGAGAGCTGCTGGCGGGTGGACCGTCTTCCACGCATCAGAACCCCGAGGACCTTGCTCGTATTCAGTGAAGGGGCGACACACGATTCCTTTTCACTTGGGGGTCAGGGAGCACTTTCTGAAGACGTCCCGGTGTCCCGTGCGCACACTTCTGCTGCCCGGGCAGCGGCAGGCCTCGCTGCCCCAGTCAAGGTCGTTCAAAGGTGCCAGGCTGCTCTGTCCCTAAGCTCGGACCCGGCTGCTTCTCGGACCCCTGGATCTCCGTGGAGACGTCGTGTATGCGGGGTACCAAGACATTCCGTTCAGTAATACGTCCATCTGGTTAGTTCCCTTCAAACGCCTAACTCACTCACAGCTACTCACTTTCTGGGCATAAAAGCACGCAAGGTGCTTTCGACTCGGCGGCAGGTTTGAAAGTTTTGGTGGCGCCGTGCTGCGGGGGGCATGCGCCAGAGCACCCGCATCTCCAGGTCTTCTGGGTTTGTTTACGATTTCGCATCCTGCCACGCTCAGGACAGAGATTTCCCCTGTGTGCTATCACACTTCAGACTGTCTGCCACTCGCCCGGGCAGTCCGTCCTGTTTCAGATGTAATCAATCATATCATCTTACTGTACCATGTGGGGGGCCCACTGCCCGTGTCCTCCCCAACCCTGGTTCCCAGAGGGTTGCTGTACCCCATGCTGTATCACTGCCCTGGATGACACGCGTGTGGGGGCCTTACCGCTCACAATATCCAGTCAACGCTACACCACTGCCAGCACCACACAATCACGGGGACCAGAGAAGGTCGCAGAGTCCTGCTGTCGGTCAGTGCTGTTTTGTCCTGAAGGGGGTTCCTGTTACTTTAAAATAACTAGTTTTTTTTGGTGGGGGAAGGAGACTTATTTATCCTTTACCATGAAACTAGTTGAACGCATGAGGTTAGGATGCAGGAATCCCTACTACTGAGCCCCGGGAGTCCGCTCTCAGCGCTCACAGGAGGCAGTGAGGGTTTTTCTCTCTACACCCCGCTGTTTCCTCTGTTGCCTCACACTTTAAAGGCCTCTGGTGCTGAGGTCACCACTCATTAGTGTCTTGTGCAACCTTCGAGCCGCCTGGGCGAACTCCCAGGCAAGCCGGGGCCGCTGCCTCAGCTTTACTGACTTCACTCCTCAACAGACACTGTTTCGAGATTAAAGAGATACTGTTTCTTAGAAGCATCTGTGCGAATCCCCATGAATACAGTTTCCCCAAAATATTATTCCCGAAAGAGCTATATAGTTCCTTTAAAATAAGGAAACCGTTTGCCTCTTCCCCGTAGGTCTCGCCAGTGGCTGTTGGTTCCCGCGTTCTCTGTCCGCATCCTGAGAAGGCATTTCGGGGTCCACCACTTTCCACCACGGACACCGAGGGGTGAACTCGCTGCTTTCTGTCCGCCCCTTTCAGACTGTGTCTGTCTGAGCAAGTCTGTCCCAGGAGCGGCTTGCGGAGGTGTGGGGTGTTACAGGCACACGTTACATCACCTCTTAAGGACGGTATTTTGAACAGCACATCAGCGAATCAAGCCAACGTGAAGTCAGAATTCATTAATGACTCGACACTGAGCGCTGCCTGTCCCAAAGCCACTTCCCCACAGCAGCCCTTCCCGCTGTGGGGGCGACAGGGGCTGGCCCTTCCCCTGCCGCCACCCCCTGCAGCCAGGTGGGGATGCCCCCCTCCTGCACTGGGGACTGGTGGGCGCACTGGGGGGAGGGGCCCTCTGACAACACCGCTTCCCCGACAGGGAGAGGTGAGGGCGCTGGCCACCAGCCCTGCACGTGCTGGACGCCGTGGCGGAGGGGCCCGTGCCGTGTGGCGTGTGCCATGTGGCGTGCCTCCCGTGACCACGAGGGGAAGGCCGGGCAGACCCGGCTCTGACAGCGTGGTTGGCTACAGTGCCCTGCACTTTGCCACGTCTCGCTCCGAGAGAACAGCCACGCCCTGATGTGTAGACCTGACTTCGGGCACGGTTCCTGCCGCCGAGGCACCCAGTGAGACTCCTGAAGTGATGACTATGGAGGCGGGGGACATCCGGGGGAGAGGGGGGAAGGACAGTAGCCACCACTCACTAGGACTCCGTGTCACGGGCGCCGTCAGGGCCCCTAACACGGACAGTCTCCCTTACACGGCAAACAAACACTCCTCGCCAACGGATACGGCTCTCTCCGCCTCGCAGGAGAGACAACTGAGAAACAGAGAACCGCAGTCGCCACCTATGGCCGCACAGCGGGCGCCCCGAGAGCTGGCGTCTCCCCTCGCGGCCGACGGGCTCCCGAGCCCCATGCCCCGCGGGGGTCCTCCCGGATTTGGCCGCAGGGGTGGCGGGACCCGGACGGGCAGGTGCTCTGGTCTGACCGCCTCGTGGCCGGGGTCGGGGAGGGGATGGGGGTCACGGGCACTGACCTTTTCGGCCTTCTGGTGGAACACGGAGGACATGTCCAGCAAGGTGCTGCGCTCGTCCAGGGCGGCGGCGAACGCCTTCCACTCCTGCTCCAGCTGGCCGGCGATCTGCTTGATCTGCTGCGAGGCGTAGTGGCCGGACTCCACCAGGCGGCTGGCCACGGACATGATGCGGTTTATGTTGACGTACACGTTCTGCGGAAGGGGCGGGAGGGAGGGCGGGTGCGTCAGGAGAAGGCCGGCGAGAGGCCTCCCGCCGGCGACGGGGACCGCGCGTGCAGAGGCGCCACCCCCCGACGGGAGACAGGGGTACTCTGCTAAGAGCGGCATCACCCGGACACATTACCTGCCGTCCGGGTTTCCATACACTCTATGGACTGGTTTCCGTCTCTACTTGTTAACATCAACTAGCTTGCAAGGCGTGCGGTGAGGCCCAGTGCGAGCGGAGGCACACGAGTGTGTGCTCACACACACACCGTCACTCACGCCTTGGCTCGGGGTCCTGCACAGCGTCCAGGTGGCGAGCCCGGCGACAAGCGGTCCCCCACAGCTGCGGGGACCCAACATTCAGTTCCTAACGGGAACCCAGAAGCCACTAAACATGCACTTAGCAACCCAGGGCTATTTGTGTGAAAACAAGCTCCCCTTTCTACACAAACCCAAGTCATCTTGTTGGTGGCAACCGAAAACCTTCTGTGAATGGATCCGGCTTCTCTCCAAGGGATAGGAACTGGGGTACCGAACAATGCTGTGTTCGAATTTTAAACCGAGCTTTTCTACTCTGCTGAAATTCCTAATTTACTATAAAAATAAGGCATTAAGGCTTTGGGGGGAAAAGCACTCTTTTTTTGGTTGTTTTTTTCAAAACAAGTCACCCTGTGGTATTTCCCTTCCCACCCTCGGCCTTCTTGGAGGACCACGTGATGTCAGGCAGAGGTGGGGACACCTCCGGCAAGGCCCAGGCTGCGGCTCGTCGCGTATTTACGATTCCCGTGATGCATCACAATGTTGCTCCTCTCACGGGTCCCCCAAATCACAGACAAAGCCCCCAGTCTTGCCCCTACATCTAATTTCCAGTCTGTCCAAAGTGCTCTCCATTCGTCCTCGCCCCTCGCACGGGTCCACTGGGCCCGTCTCCCACTGCCGGGCCCACAGCATCCTCACTGCCGCCTCGTCTGCGGCCTACCCGGGCAAGCGTGTTCAAGAATGGACTTGTCCATCTGTTTTCTGTACCTCCTTTTACTCATCTTTTCCTCCATTTCTGACCCAAACTCGAACTATGTGGAGTCTCCTAGATCTGGGATCAGACAGCCTCTGAGCGACTTTTCTAGGCTGCATCTCTGCGGGCTATAGTCAGCTGACAGGTGTCTAGGTGTGCAGGGGGGCAAGGGGACAAGGCACTTTGTGAGGCTCAGACAGTTGTCAGTCAAGGCCACGACCAGTGGCGAACTGGCCTCAGTGGCTCATGTGGCATGAACGCTCTAACTCAGGGGTCTGCAGTCCCCGGGCCACAGACGGCTACCAGGTGAGCTTAAGAAGCTCCGTCTGTATTTGCAGCCGCTCCCCAGCACCAGCATCACCATCAACACCTCAGCTCCACCTCCCATCATCAGGCATTCGATTCTCATAGGAGCCCCGGTCCCTGGTGCTAAAAGGTTGGGGACGGCTGCTAACTAGAGCCCGGTAAGTCAAAAGCAACGCCTCCCCTTCTCACACCCTGCTGCTGCTCCTCTAGTGACAGGTGACTCTCTTGGCTAATGTTTGCATTCCCCTTCTCCTTCTCCTTAAAGGGGAAAAGCACCCCCAATGGTCTGCTGGGCACGGCAGGCACAAAGGGGCGTCCTGTGCTGGAATCTGCAGACGGCTCTACTGCGGGGCCTGCCGAGCGCGCTCGCTGCCTCAGACGCCGGGAGCTTCCCGCATCGCTGCCCCGTGCTCGGGCCGACCGCCCTCACGGACTGCACGGTCCTGGTGTGAGCACGACACCCTTCCCGAGTCTCCGCCACCTCCGGCACAGAGACGGGAACAGGGCGGCTGGCGCACGGCGGCCGAAACAAACCACCTGCACGCAGGTGTGGCCGCGTGTGACTCCCTGCAGGAAAAGTGCCCACGCCTAGCTTCCTCTCGTCGTTGCCTGTACAGTGTCTGTGACAGCAGAATGGGCACTGCTGGCGTCCCTTAATGGGCTCTGTCAGCTCTGCATGTGGGCATTCATATTATCACCTCGTTTGTCAAAAAGCATTTAAGACCCTGTAGACGACACAAGCCAGAGCTGAAGGGCAACGGGACCTCCCGCATAGAGGGGGCCCAGAGTCCCCGGAAGTGCCGAGAAGGGGGGGCGCGGGGTGAAACAGGCCTGGGGCCTCCCAGCAGGCGTCACCGGCATGGCCAAGGGCTCCCTCCTCCTTTTTCAAGTGACACTTGAACTTAGGAGAGTAACAGAAGTGCACTGCGGGAAATTAGAAAGTACACTTAAAAAAGAAAAACCTCGTATTTTCAAGTTTCTTACATGTTATAAAAGTATCTTCCATTAAATTGATAACATCGCTGAAAGCAATGACCATTTATCCGGTACCTACTACGTGCAGCATGATGCATATTGCATTATACATGCAGAGAAAATAAAATACTGTGATATCGTGGAAGGTATAGATAGTATCCCCACTTTATAAATTAGGAAACCAAGGCTCAAAGAGCTGAGGAGGCTGCCCAAGGTCACGTGGCAAGTAGAGGGTCAGAATGAACAAGCTTTACATTCATAACCTGGGCTCCTGTCTTCCCACCCCATGCTTCCTGTTCTGAGTCCTAAATCTTCACTGATAATGCTGGCGGGGGCGGGGGATTCCATTTTCTGTTCATGTCTAAGTCTTTCTAAAACATTTTAGTATTTCTAGTCTTTAAAGTATGTGATAGAGTGGGCTGAATGTGCCTTTCACCATTGGTTGAAGTTTCAGAATATTCAGAAAATCTAATAGGAATTTTTAGAAAGAAAATTCATTTAAGACGCTCCCCCAAAGGCGAACACTGCGGCTCTCCTTGCCTACGCCCAGGTCTGGTGATTCACGCAGGAAAGTCTCTTCCTCAAACTCCGGTGCGGATAACCGATGTTTTGATGGTGTCTACTACAAAAATGTTAATGCTTTGATTTTGAAACTACCTAAGCTGGAGTAGTTAGCCGACCAGGCTTTAATTAAACGGCATCTTACGGAATTAATTTAAACCGATACCTGTCTCCGCACCATTTCCGTGCTCTGTGGCAAACGTTACAAGGCCTAGGAACAGTGAATTCGCACAAGACTGGTCGAAGCCCAAACCACAACTCCTCATCGCTGAGGGGGGAATTTTTAGAAGCTTACCCATCTCCAGAAGCAACCACGTATCCTGCAGAACACGTCACTTTTAGTTATATTAACAGCAAAAATGTAACAGAAGTGATATTCGAAATTCACTGTTGGGTTTTGCTGTTGATGCTGTTTTTTACGATGCAGTTTCTACAGCAACCACTATCTGGTCACAACAGGCCAACGGTGTCAAGTGCAACAAGATACCCCACCAAGAGAGCCGGGGGATTCCAGGCAGGGCTGACCCAGCCCTTCAGTTCAACATGGAAGGAAATCACAGGTTTTAGGAGAATGTGGGGGATGCCTTAAGGTAAGCAGCAGCAGGATGGCTAATCTCCTCACCTTCATGGGCAGCCAGCACATGAGCGGCCGGTCTGACCACGGACCTGCCCGGCCTCTAAGAAGCTTTTCTGGAGCCCTAGCAGGCCTGGTCCTACGAGGCAGAGCACAGGAGCCAGCATGGAGACCATCCCTGTGGGACCGGCCATCTAAGTGGCTCAAGTGCCACTGGTTGGTCTGCTTGTTTTCATTTTTGTTAAAACCTTAAAACAAGCTGCTCAGACACCGCCAACCCTGACAACTTCCCACACGTGCGGAGGGTCAGCTGCTACCATCAGATCAGTCACCCCACCCGGCCTCCTGGAAGTGTGCTGGCCGTGGCCTGTGCAAATGCCTCCTGAGTGCTGAAATACTCCCACGTGCAGGACACGGCGGCCCCGACGGCCTCTCACCATGCAGTTCATAGCGAAGTGGTTGTGCTGTGTCTGAAGCTCCATCGCGTGAGGGTGGCTGGTCCCGATCTCAGTGTAGCTGTTCAGGAACAGGCCCTTGTTGTGTGTGATCCAGTCAAACATCTACCGGAGCAAGAGGGAGAAACCTGGAATCACTCGAGGGAGGGAAACGGCGGGCACAGGCCCAGGAACGGGGCCGAACCCAGGCAGAGCGACGTCCTTCCTTCCACGGCCTCTCGGGCTCTCGGCCCCAGAGATGCTGACTTCTCAGAAGTCGGCAGCTCTGAACTTGCAGGATCTACATCTGATCTAACGTGTTCCCTGGAGGGACGAGGAATGAAGGAACAGATAAAGAGAGGCATTCGAACCCCCCCCAGGCTAAGTAAGGACTCCAGTGTTCCGACTCTGACCCCAGCCTCCCTGCTGTACTAACTGGCAGCACTACTCTTCCATTAAAGACGGGTGAGGCGAAGTTAGGGTCTCTGAGTGCGCTCTGCTGTGCTCTCAGGTTGCGGACTGCAATTCCAAAGACCAAATGAGGATGTTTTCAATGCAAGAGGCTAGAAAGGAAACCTGGGCAAATAAAAATAATCAAATTTACCATAAAAACGTAAGGGATTGGGGAAAAAAATGTAACAATGACACCACTCTTCGGGTTCAACAGGGATGCTACTGGGAAAAGCATGTCAATTGCATTGTCCATGAAGAAAATGTTTAAGGAAAAAAAAAAGTGACTATCAATTAGCACTGCTACTCGCGACGAGAAGCCAGAATCGCAGAGACAGGCACCTGCTTTCCTAGTAACTGAAAAAGGAAGATTTCTCTAGTCTTTGAGAAGACACTGCTTAAAACCTAAGTGCACTGACAGCTGTTAAAAGCTTACCAAATAACAGCACTGGATGGTCACCTTTCAAAAGGCCCTTTTATAAGGATTTCTATTGTAAGTGTTTTTTACTTTACAAAATATTCTCCTGTCCATGAAAGACATTCAATGAGCTCACGGTGAGAGTCACATCATTTCACCCATGTTCAGAGCCTGCAACACTTTCCTACAAAAAAGTGTATACTGCTTCCCACTGCTAAGACCGCGTTAGCTGGTAACTGACAAGAATTCTCTTAGACCAGCTGGTTTGTCTGAGGCAGAGGAATAAAACGTGAGACCTCAAGTAATTATTGCCTGTCATTCTCACAAGCTATGATTTTTAAAAACATTTTTCACCTTTTGTTTTTAAAACACACTCAATAACAGATCTGAATGTTCTGTCACTAGTAGTATTGCATGAGTGGAAGAACAGTTATTAGCAAAAGACATACACATGATTAGTACTTTCAATAATATAATACAATATAATGTTCAGTCTTTTAGCTGGAGATATCATTCTCAACTAATAGGATTTCTAAACCAGACTACCAGGAATTAACAACTCAAGGTTTCTAAAACAGCAGTGCATTGCACGACGAATAACACAGGAAAGCGGATTTTGGGGACACCTCTGAACTGACATACACTGCTGTCTCACCCGTGCCGTGAGAGCCGCTGACCCGTCCCCAGCCCTTCCTCCGGACCCGGGCGGCCCTGGCGGCTGAGGCCCGGGGACCCCGGGAGCTCCCCTCCAGGGATGCTCACGTTAGCATCCGTCTCCCTCTTCCTTTTTACCTTCTCAGCATCCTGTTCAAACAGCCTCAGCTGAAAGCACTGGTCCAGCTTCAGCTTCCTCACGTGCCACATCTGATGCAGATGCTGCCGCGTCGAGTGCAGCCTGTCCAGCATGGCGGACACCTTGGGCAGGAGGCTCTGCAGGTCCGCGTTGCCCGAGCCCGAGTTCTTTTTGGGAAAGCTGTCGCTGCTCTGAATTCTCTGCAGCAGCTTCTGGCCCTCCAAGTCCAAGTCCTCTATGGGGGCCTTGATCACCTTCTTCTTGAGCTGCGAATGTTCCTCGATCATGTTGCGAGCCCCCTCCAAGTCCTGAGGCAGCTCCTTCTTGGCTAGGATGTCCTGGAGCTCCTCCAGCCGAGACAGCATGTGGCCTGCGTTGCTGATGTAGTCTTCGAAAGCGACTCTGATTTCAATCCATTCTTCGTGGTTGTACTCCAGGCAGCCATCAAACTCGGGAGTTAGCTGAGAAGGATCAACTACTTTGGTAAGGCCTTCTAAAGACACCATATTTGTCTTAAGGGGAAAAAAAATATGTATGAGAAGATGAACCGACTTCATATGGTCTTATAATATAATGCAATTTGCAACACTCAGTCACAGGTTTTCAAACTTAAAGCGAGTCACCTATAGAAGACATCACACACCTTGTTCTGGCCCCATAAAGATAACGGTAAATGAAAGCAGCACGACCAGTATGGTCAGGGTAAGAGTAAATCCCTTAGAGCAACGAACGTGTTAGCTGGGACACCTGACATTATAGAATCATGTGTATTTCATGAGAACTAAAGAAATTATATTTCTTCCCAAGAATATGGGAATTAACCTACTATCGTCAGCATATTCACCAGGAAATGTGTTAAACTCCACGTACAGAGCAGACAATTTGGACATTTCCCTTTCATCAAAGCAGCCCTCCTCATCCACCTCCCAGCAGAGAACTGCAGAGACTTCCTCCCACCTGCGATCGAGCCAGTGTCTCGTGCATGGGCTTTGAAACCCCTTTAAGGCACCGCTTATTTGTGGGTTGCTCACGAGGTGACTGCTCAGTGCTGTCCAGACCAGACTACCCTTCTCATCCTGTCCCAGGCTCTACCTCCCATCAAGGAACAGATGAGAGGATATGATCGACTTTATGTAAATGCAGAAAATACGCAAGGTTTAGCAAGAGAGCTAGGAGCAGCTCTTTCCGCAAAGCTAAAGACAGAGGGTTTGTTTCATTCATTGCAATTATCTGCTGCAATTCTGAGCAGCATGAGTGTTGTACTGTGTTCTGATCTAATAGTGACAAAGTTTCGGTCAGTTAGAACCTGACCAGCAAACCTTAACCTCATCTGCCTGTCAGATGTGCAGCGGGATTAATTTAAGCATTGTATCTCGAGGAAAACTTTGTGTGTGTTGGGAGTGGGGAGGTCATGAGGTTAGCGATTAAATGCAAAGATGAAGGTAAAGGAAGAAAGTCTGTGGTCCAGAACCAAAAGATGAACACAAGAAAGCTGGTTTAGCCCCACCTGCCACCTCCAGCCCCAGGGGACCCTAGCGCTGCATCTCTGTGCTGTTCGGACCACAACACCTCAACGGCAGCAGAGCTAGAAGAGGCTGCCTCCTTGCCAGCACCTCCGCTGCAATATGGGTTCATTCCTGCTACATGGACCCGAATTCTTAATAATGCCCATGGAAGCGATAGAATTCAACAGGAAAACTAGTACAGGTAACTTTAAAGGCCCAGCGGGAGAGATCAAAGTTACTCTAACAAAAACGTGCATGGGTTATTCTGCCGAACCATTATTTCTGCTTAAAACACATATGATTAAATACAACACACTCAAAGTCTGCATCAAGGCCCCATAAACTGTCCTCCAAAATCACTTCTAATCGTATATGAAGATAAAGGTGTACTGGTTTCATCTTTCACCAAAATATCCTGAATGTTCACATTCATATTAAAACTAAATTCAGGTTATCAGATTGAAAATCAGTACCGTGGAAAGAAATTTTAAAATGCGAGTAACACGTACATCGAAACACTTTTAAAAGTATAACATAAAGCGTAAGAATTGTGGGTGATGTGTTTAATACTAGTATTGCTGTTGAGGGGGGATGACAGTTTTGTCACCCCCGAATATGCCTTTTGGGAGACCGACTTTAAGCTGGGTTATTAAGAAACAAAAGACTCAGAAAGAACCTTTGACCCTTCACCTGCCTCAAGGAATTCAGACTGAAAAACCTGCTTAACGGATCGTGAAATAAACTAGACGTGGGGGATGGGGAAATCCAGCGAAGCCCCCTTTTTCACCTTCCCTCTGCGCCCCACTGTTCCTGGGTGGCCCAGCGAGAATCTGTTTACTGCGGGTTTGCTCTTTCTCATCCACCTGTAAATTCCTGCTCTCGCTTTGAAATCCCAGACCCTGCCTCCCCCTCCCCCGTCCAATGACACCTCAGCTGCCCAGTGAGTCTTCAGGGCTCACATTCGCACGGCACCCTCGCATGTACAGCCGAAATAAACTGTGGACCGTTTCTCCCGTTAATCTGTCTCACGTTAATTTGATGATTAGTCCAGCCAGAAACAACTTAGAAAACTGGGGAAAAAATTACGGTTTTGCAGCCCCACACTATTTACCTTAAAATACATGAATTCACAGAAACCGAAAGTTCGGAGAAGGTGTAGAAGAAGCAACCCCTTCAACTCAAAGTTATTATAATTTATGATTAGAAAACACTTCAACTGTACCACAGATTATGGCTTGAGTCCAGTTTCAAGCTGGCCAGAACACTTTCTTCCCATAACCATTCCATTAGAACCTGGTGGCTTACAGAGAGGTGATCGTGGAAAGGACGGTCAGCAGGGTGAGGGTTGCTTTATGCCCTGTCTGAATGACAGCGACCCTACTTACTGACTGAATTCAGAACTCTGCGTAGTTTTTATAAAGGAATGCCTCTCTTCCCATAAATGTGAGACCTGGTGCATGACATACACAAAGGACCTTTCTCTCCATCATCAAGGACAGGCTGAAAACTCGGTCTCTTCCGTTTTTCTCCAGGAAATCTGAAGTTGTGCATTCCTCCCTGACATTCCCTCAGGACAATGAATCTAAAGCCACGTGAAGCCACCCGTGCTGTATGGTAAAGCAGCTATCGAAGGCAGGAAGAGGGAACAGGCCTCATCTGAGGCACTCGCTTTCCACCTGCCTCAGCAGCCCCACCCCCTCAAAACTGAGAGACCCAAAACCTACACCACGCTGAGTAAAAAAAGCTACGGGGGCTGGTGGTACGCAGACGTAACTGTGTTATTCTATGCAATGATTTATGTTTACATCCATTCCCGTTTAATATGTAATTTAAAAAATCTATTATCAGGCTAAAATGATGAAGAAAAATGCAGCTTTTAATAAACCACGACTACTGGTTTACAGGTCTGGCTACACACGGACATTACCTCGAATTCAAACTTAGAACTGCCAAAATTAGTCCTCTGTTTCTGCCAGAAGTTGTCTGGCTTGATTATCAGTGCGACGTGGATGCAGCAGGGGAAGGACTCTTGCAGTATCTTCAGCAGAGGCTTAATGGAGTCCCACTTGGACCCACGCATGTCCACAATCACCGTGAAGCCTCGCTTGCACACTTCTTCACTAGAAGAAAGAAAGCACATGTTCAA